>JABUQX010015571.1:32500-38246 GCA_015478945.1 Trachelipus rathkii | reverse complement strand
CCGAGAAAATCTATAATAGATTTAATCTCAATTTATATCCTCTGTGAGTTATTATATTTATTGCTTGTATTATATTAATCTTTATTTCCAGTAAATTATTATCTATCTATATATATTAATTATAGACAGTTAAGCCAGTATACATTACAGTTTGATACACAAAATCTACGTTTTGTGAATTATATGTATTGTGTATTCAAAATTAATTCTTTAATGTTTTGTTTAATTAAAAGTTAGCACCTTACTGGCATTACCCTTTATCTAGCTTGAGTGGAAAACTTTTTCCGGGTAATGCTCTCTACACCGCACGATGGATTAAACCCACTTGACCTAGCCTCCGAACTTTCACTCTACCTTCTACTTAGACATAGGTGCCAGATCGGCTAGATCATCTGCTCATAATTTTCGTTAAATTCAGCACACGGAACACCAGCAAAATCGTTCGCTATGTCACCGAATCTGACTCCAGAAATACCGATATTTACTAATACATTCGACAATTTTGCTTTTTATGAAACTTTTTTATTATTATTATTATTAATCATTTAAATTATTATAATAAATTAATAATATAACAGTATTATTATATTTATTTATTATTATTAGTATAATTATTATTATAATTCTTTGTTAACGATTATAAATAACCCCTATATTATTATAATTACCCTTTTAAAATAAGTCTTAATTCAATACCTTTACTAAAAAAATTTGTACAATACCTTTGGCACCGATAAAATTTTGAACCGTTACTAACTAGAATGAATAAAATCTCAAATTAATGTATTTTCAATTAATTCGTATTTTCATTGGTTCCAATAATTTTAATGTTGGTTGGCGCCAAAGTCTTTTAAATATCTAGTTTGTCGCGTTTTTGTCATCTTATTTTTCATCTATGTTGTTTATATAATAAAATTAATTATTTATAAGTTAGATAATAAATCTTTTATTTATTATAAAAATTAAAGTAATTGATTAATTATTTTAATTATATTAGTGTTGATAAAATTCTCTGACACGAAATAATTCATATAAATTCGGCAGTGAAGAAAGTGACGAGAAGGTTAAATCGTCATGGGTCTTTGCAAAGATCGAAAAATAAAAGAATAAATAGCTATTAACCGAAATATAGTAATTATCAACCTCTGCTTCCATTTTATACGTTGAGGGATTATAACAAATGTATCCTTCTTTGTAAAAACTAAACCATAAAGATCACTGATGTATTAATCGAATAGATAAATCAGAGTCGCGAACCGCCTCTAAACTTAAAAACTGTAATAAATTAAATTCTTTCCTTAAAGAAGCGGTAAAAAAAAAATTAAAAATACTTAGAATAAAATCAAACCGTTTTCATCTAAAACACTGATTATATTAAAAAAAACGGGAAATCCTTCCTCAATAGTCGTCCACTCCCCTATCATTATCTATCTATCTATATCATCTATATCTATATCTATATATCTATATATCTTATATATCTATTAATCTATTATCTATTGTTCTATAATCTATATATTCTATATATCATATATCAATAATATCTATATATCTATATATCAATATATCTATATATCTATATATCATATATTTAATTTTTGGTTTGCTGAATCTAATATCATATCGAAATCAAATCGAAATCAAATCAAGATCCGACTGGAAAAATCTAAATCTAATCTAAATCTAAATCTTTTCTCAAACTTGTAGAAACGAAATCGAAATTTTAAATCTTCAATCTAAATCTAAATCTAAATAAAAAGACAGCCTAAATAAATTCGAAATCGAAATCGAAACAAACGAAACAAATCTAAATCTAAATCTAAATCGAAATCGAAATCGAAATCGAAATCGAAATCGAAATCAAATCAAATCCGAAATCGAAATCGAATCGAAATCTATAAATCGAATCGAAATCCGAATCAAAATCCAAATAAATCAAAATCAAAATCAAAATCAAATCAAAATCAAAAACCAAAGTCAATAATCACAATCAAAAATCAAAAACCAAAATCAAAATAAAACCTTACTATTCAAAATCAAAATCAAAAACAAACAAAAATCAAAGAAAAATCAAATCAAAAATAAATAAATTCTAATCTAAAATCTTAAAGCTAAATTAAATCAAATCTAAATCAAATCAAATCTAAATCTAAATCTAAATCTAAATTCTAAATCTAAATCTAAATCTAAACTAACAAAATCAAAATCAAAATTCAAAAATTAAAACAAAATCAAAATCAAAATCAAAACAAAATCAAAATAAAATCAATAATCTAAATCAAAATCTAAATCAAAATCATACAACTTAAATCTAATCTAAATCTAAATCTTTTCTCAACAAAATCAAAATCAAAATCCAAATCAAAATCCAAAATCAAAATCAAAATCAAAATCAAAATCAAAATCAAAGCTAAATCTAAATCTAAATCTAAACTAAAATCTAAATCTAAAACTAAATCTAAATCTAAATTAATTAAAATTAAATCTAAATCTAAATCTAATCTAAATCTAAATCAAGCTAAATCAAATCAAAATCAAAATCAAAATCAAAATCAAATCTAAAATCAAATCACCTTTTTAATAATCAACAATCAAAATCAAAAAATCAATATCAAAATCACAAATCCAAAATCAAAATCAAATCAAAATCAAAATCTAAATTAAATCAAATCAAACTAAATCTAAATCTAAATCTAAATCTAAATCTAAATCTAAATCTAAATCTAACTAAATCTAAATCTAAAATTAAATCTAAATCTAAATCTAAATCTAAATCGAAATCAAAATCACAATCAAAATCAAAATTCTAAAATCTAAAAATCAAAATGTCAAATCAAATCAAATCAATATCCCAAAATCAAAATCAAAATCAAAATCAAATTCAATCAAAATCAAAATCAAAATCAAATCAAAATCAAAAATCCAAAATCAAAATCATTTATCAAAATCTAAAATCTAAATCAAAATCAAAATCCAAATCAAAATCAAAATCAAAATCAAAATCTTAACTAATCTAAATCTAAAAATCAAAATCAAATCAAAATCAAAATCAAATCAAAAATCAAAAATCAAAACAAAAATCAAAATAGAAGCATTAGAGTAGAATGTAAATCGAAATTAAAATTAAAATTAAAATTAAAATTAAAATTAAAATTAATTAAAATTAAATCTAAATCTAAATCTAAATCTAAATCTAAATCTAAATCAAATCTAAATGCTAAATCTAAATCTAAATCTAAATCAAATTAAATCTAAATCTAATCTAAATCTAATCTAAATCTAAATCTAAAACTAAATCAAATCAAATCTAAATTAAATCTAAATCTAAATCTAAATCTAATTCAAATTCAACTAAATTTAAATCTGAAAATCTAAATCTAAATCTAAATTAAAATTAAAATTAAAATTAAAATTAAAATTAATTAAAATTAAATCTAAATCTAAATCTAAATCTAAATCTAAATCTAAATCTAAATCTAAATCTAAATCTAAATCTAAATCTAAATCTAAATCTAAATCTAAATCTAATCTAATCTAAATCTAAATCTAAATCTAATCAAATCAAATCTAAATCTAATCTAAATCTAAATTAATCTCTAAATCTAATCTAAATCTAAATCTAAATCAAATTCTTAAATCTAATCTAAATCTAAATCTAAATCAAATTCTATTTTTAAATCTAAATCTAATCTAAATTCTAAATCTAAATCACCGAAATCTAAATCTAAATCTAATCTAAATCAAATCTAAATCTAAATCTAAACTAAATCTAAATCTAAATCTAAATCTAAATCTAAATTCTAATCTAAATCTAAATCTAAATCTAAATCTCTAAATCTAAATCTTAAATCAATAAATCCAAAATCTGAGACAAAACCTAATTCTAAATCCCAAATATCAAAATCAAAATCAAAATCAAAATCAAAATCAAAATCTAAATCTAAATCTAAATCTAACTATCTCATATTGGATAGTTTAGTAGATTTAATCAAATTGATTGATTAAATTAGATAATAATTGCTTTCCTGCGTTTCGATTGAATAAACTATTTGTTTGATTAAATTATTGAACAAATTAATTGAGATTGATTAATTATTATATTCGATAATAAATAATTGCTTTCCTGTTCGATTGAATAAATTAATGAATTTAATTAGATAATAGTGCCTTCAAATATAACTCCAAAATTTGGACGAATATTATAACTTATAATGTTTTTGACCACATATGAATCATAGTTGACGTCACGTAGGAAAATCCCTCATAACGGAAAATTATTGTAATAAAGTCTAGCTAGCCTAGTAAGCCCCACTCCTTGTTTGCATATATTATCACTTACTCCCAAAATGAATTTGTAATTTAAAATTTGCGATTGACAATGCCCCCCAGGCTATGACGTCACGATTTGACACGTCACGAGTCATAATATCGTGAGAAATTATCAGTACATAATTCAATAAATGAGCAGGCCGAACTCTTACTATTTTTTTTCATCAAGGCGTTCACGAAAATAAAACGTTTAGAATCGATGAATTTTCCAAATACGCTGCACCAAATGTAAATCCAATGTATGGTGGAGCGCAACCCTAAATCAACACTCGAAACCTGGTCAATTAAAATTTTAAAAAAATTTCATCTTATTGTTAAATGGAAATACCTTTTTTTTTCTTTGTATATAGAAATTATTTAAAATAGGTATTTTCATTTGTGATGCCCTAAATAAATTAACAGTTAATTGTTCTGTTTTAATAAAATAATAGAAAATAATAATAAATAAAATAATAATAAAATAAAATAATATAATAATAAATAATAATAATAATAAAATAATAATAATAATAATAATAAGCTACCTTTAGTGCTAACCAGGGGTAGGGTGCAAAACATGCACCAGAAACTGAGGCATGCATGAAGAATTAAGTCATAAAATAAAATAATAAAATAAGAATAATAATTAATAATAATAATAAAATAATAATAATAATATAATAATAATAATTAATTAATATTATATTAATTTGCATTAATTGACAATATTTTGCCCATTTACATAAATAATGAAATATGTTCTACGTGGGGATAAATTGAATATAAAATTTACATCAGAAAATACCAATTTAGGTGGGCTCGATAAAACAGGAATGGATGGTCGCTTAATTTATATGTGGCAGGATGATTTGATGCAGGTATTAATTATTAAATGTTTTTTATATTCTTCTATGAAACTTTTGAAATAAAATTAAAAGGTATTTAGTGTTTTTAGTGTATTACCGACACTGATAATTTGAGGTTAAAGTGTCCGTATTATATTTGTTATGGCACCGATAGTATAATAGAGGTGATTGGAAAGAAAAGAGTGTAAGGTCTGAAAAGACAAAATATTAAAAATTTAGAAGGCGGTATCAAGCTGTTTGAAGGCACAGGTTGTGATGGATTTAGTTGACTTGACAAGTGTTGGTAGTTTAGCTTTATAATAATCTATTAATTTAATTTAATCAAATTCTTTCTTCAAAATGTCGAAAATACATTTTCCCCTGAACACCTTTTTTTTCCATTTAAAGCTCTCTCCCCATATCGCTCCGTTAAATTACCCCCAAAACACATAACTTTCACCTAGAAGAATATTATTCCTCAATTTCACTTGTGCTAAAAGGACTCAAAAGGAAATTTGAATATTTTTGAATATTTTTATTATACATTTGATAAATCCCTTTTCAAACTTCGCACTAAAATAATTTCAACAAAA
>JABUQX010015571.1:0-27500 GCA_015478945.1 Trachelipus rathkii | reverse complement strand
ATATATATATATATATATTATATATATATTATAGTAATATATTATATAAATATATATATATAAATATTATATATATATATATATCATATAATATATAATATTATATATATTATAGATCACATATATATATATATTACGAAATATCGATCCATGTATCAATAAAAGAAGATCGAATACGAAATAAAATCGAACCAACAAAAATATCAAAAAGTGGACTTAAAAATATGAGTGGCTTTTCCGAAAAAGGGTAAAGATTTTGGCCCTATAATATATGTGTATGGAGCCTCATGGAATGACCTCCTATAATAGCATCGCAAATTTAATAACAAAAATATTAAATATGACCGTCTTAATGAAACAAAGATAAATAAAGGAATAATAAAATTATCGCACCTGTAATTAATAAAACTGTGATCAAATTTATCGAAATATATTTGAAGGCAAACTTGTTTCGCTGTTTCTAACCCCTCTTATCTTACGCAAGCAAAGCGGAATTTTTGTAATTCTTATCATTGAAATTATTATTAAAAAACATATACTCATAATCTCTTTATAGAAAACTTTTTTGTGCTTGTTTTATGCTGTGAGTGCAGTGACCCAAAAAATTTAATATACAAAAATTATGTATAAAATAAAAATAAATTAAGAAATATGCCGATGTAGGCCCTATTAGGAGGCCCCAGTGTTAAAGTGAACTATTGTAAGCCCAATCTTCGTTAATTTCTTTACCATCTGTTCTTAGTTAGTTTATTCATGGTAGCAAGCCTTTGGTTAGACATAAACCAAGGCCTAATTCTTCCTCAAGGGCTTCCTAGTAGCAAACCTACGGCAAATTTTCCTTTTGTATATACTTTTACAAATGCAAGTAGGCTGATGTAGGCCCTACTTGTTTATATTACTTTTATTTTATTTATTTGTCATTATCATTATTTATATATTATTATATATTGTTTTTTCGTATTATTTATTGTTATATTTTTCTTTTACCCAGAATATCTGGGGTTCAAGCTTCAGGCTACCTTCTTGTACAAAATTGCAATTATATGCTCAACTTGCTCCTGTGTTTTACAACCTCAAAAAAAGAAGTTCTGTATGATACAACAATCATATTCTGCAGAGCATCACATAGAAATATATAATAGTTAAAAAGGTATATATAAGTCGAATATATATTATAATATAATATATATATTATATAATATATATAATATATAAATATATATTATATATAAATTATATAATATAATATGATAATATAGAGACAGTAAGAAGCCACATGTGTTTAGGCAGAGTGTAAATTATTGAACTGTCTTAATTGAAGGGAAAGTAATAGAACTAGTGAATGGATCAGCAATGAGTGTAAACATCTCTAGCCAAATGATGAGAAATTCGTATCATTAATCTGTAATAGTATATTTAAGGTAAAATTGAGGAAGCTGCTAAAGTATTTCTGATAATGAAAGAAAGAAAACCTTTGTATAAATTTGTGCAACCTCTCATATGTTTCACATTTTCTTTCCAGTTTAGACCACTCTTCAATGGCGCAGATCTACTTTTTCTTAAGTGTCCCAGTCGGTCCATTTCCAACACACTCATTTCTGTACACCCTCTTATCAACGACCACCATCCATCCTTTCCAATTTACCAAAACATCTTAATACAGCTTCATTTATTTTTTTCATTTGCCCTTTCTCACCACCACACAACCCTCCCTAATACTCTTAATTCCTTATTTTTTATCACATTTTTTTCAAAATCCAATTTTATATATATACCGTTTTCTATATATATATAATATTATATTAATTATATATAATATTATATAATAATATAAATATATATAATATATATATATAATATAATATATATAAGTATATATATATAATAATAAGATATATAATAATATATATATAGATATAAATATATATTTGTAGGATATTTATCTTATATTATTTAAAACTTTCTTAGATTGACTATAAACTATTTAGATTTAACGTTCATATATTGACTTTCATATTTGCTATGAAACTAATTTTGACTTGACTTATGGGATTTAAAATGTCCATCTCAGAGACTTTCCTTTGCTTGTTAGGTTTAATTTAACCAAAAATTTAATATTTAGTACCCCAAAATTATTAAAATAACAAACATAATTATTGATTCGCTCCTGGATCAAAACCACTGTATGATAAATAGCCGTTTGGAAGTATATTACATATAAACTCGCGTAAAGTATTCTATCATTAAAATTTTTAAACTTAATACTTTTGTAGTCTTAGGTCCTGAATTATCTCCTTTTTATAAAAAGAGGAAAAATATGTGCCCAACGTAAATTAGGCCAGTGGTATATTTCTTTTATTCTATTTTACCCCTTACACTCTTCTAACTCTATCCCCTAAACCTAATTTAGTTGGTCTTACTTCTTTGCCCGGAAGATAGTTTAGATCATAGGCTAAGAATTATTTAACTACGTTTTATATTACCTACAAAAATAGCTTCACTTCAAGGCTTCCATCCAAAGTATTATTACTGAAATTTGTTTAAACCATTAGTTATATTATTAAATTTAACGTCGATTAATTATTTGATTTTAAACCTCTATTTTTATAAGATAAACTAATCCTCATTTTAGGATTGAACAGTCACTAACTGCTCTTATTGCAACATTTAAATATTCTGCCCAGAGAAAATTTTAATATAATATATAATATAATATAATTATAATTATATATATTATATATTATATATATATATATATATATATATATATATATAATATATTATATATATATATATATATATATATATATAAAATAATATAATATATATATTATATATATATATATATATATATATATATATATATTTACATAATAATATATTATATATATATATTAATATATATATATATAATATATATATAATAAATAATATCATAATATAAACTTATATATATTATATATATAATATATAATATATATATATACATAATATATATATATATATATAAGATTATATATAATATATATAATATATTAGATATATCATATATATATTATAAATTATATATATATATATATATATAAATTTAACTTAATAATATATAAATTATATATTATAATATAATATATTAAATATATATAATAAATATATACATATATATATATATATATATAATATATATATTATATAATAAATATATATATATATAATATATATATATATATAGTATAATAATATATATATATATATATATATATATATTATAATAATATTATATATATATATATATATATTATATATAATATATAATATTTACATATATATATATATTATATAATTCGTATATAAATATATATTATATATATATATATATATATATATATATAATATTTATAAATATATATATAAATATAATATATATATATACTATAATATATCATTATAAAATATTATATTAATATATATATAATATAATATAGTAATATATATTATTATCCTATATATATATAATTATATTATATAGTATATAATAAAGATAATATATATATGATATATATATATATATATATAAATTATATAATATATATATATATTCATTATCATTTATATATATATTAAAAGTATATATATAGTATATAGATAATATGATATAATATTATATACTAGTATATATATATATATTTTGACGTTGTTCGTTTTCTCATTGTGTCTGATTTAAAGTCTTCCTAGTCTTCCGAATTTTTCTACCTCATGGCTCAGACTTTTTTGCAATTATTACTGTATTCATCTGTTCTGCAATCGTCGCTAACTCGACTGACTATAATAAATTCATCGACTACATAAACTCTAAAATGGAGGCAGATTCTCTCTTCCTTCTTTTTTCTGAAATCACCATCCTCGGTGATCATTTAATGTTCACAAACTAAATGCATCCCTCTCTAATTCTCAAGTTACAGCAAGTGAGCTGGGCCTACCATTTATCGTTTCCAGAATAACCTTTAGTAGTTGGTGCAGCTACCAACCCATATCCCAGGTAGTCTTGGAAACGAACCCAATATTCTAGAATTTTCTTTAACTTTCAATTTTAATCCTTAATATATGTTAAATTCTTTTCTCCTCTGGATTTTCCTCTAGCTGTTAAGATAGAGTTGGTGAATCCACCTACCATTTCTCTGTCCAGAATAACCTCTAGTAGTTGGTGCAGTTCCTACCCACTTTCATGATTGTCTTTTAGGTGAACGCAACATCCAATTCTTCTCCTTATTCTGTTAAACACCTCCCCCCTCCGGATTCCTCCGATCACCTTATTATATCTTTTTTTCTTTATCCTGTTCCCTCTCGTCAAGTCATCCACGGAAAAGGTCCCCCAGAACAGTACTGCGAGGAAGCTTTTTTGGCACTTCGGTGCTGCTAACTGGTCTGACCTCCTGTCATACCTCTATAACTTCCCATGGAATGGCTACTGATTCAGTGTGAGGGGTCACTCGGAGTATACAAAACGCATACCCAAGCTAATTTCCTTTAGCATGGAGGAGCACATCCCATATTCTTTCCCTTCAATTAAAACTAACAAACTTTGGTTTAACTCTGCATGTTTTCGTCCCATTCACAGGAGGGACGCTGCCTTCATAAATTACCGTCGTCTTCAAACCTCAGAAACTCACACAACTTATATTTCCTCTCTTAATTGTTCAAAGTCTATTCTCTGAAACTCTTAAAAACTCTTTCTCCGTAGAAGATGCAAAGACTTTTCTAGGTTCTTGTCTTCAGGCTTTTTCTGCCATATTGCATAAAAAAAAGTCAACTCTAACTATGCTTCTTCCTCTTTCCATCCTCCAGTATCTTCCTACGACACCTTCTACTGTATCTGAATTCTTCGCTCAAACCTGTGTCCCTAATTCCACCTCAGACGATTCCTGAACTATTCCTCCTTCTCCAGCCTCCTCCAATTAAATTACGCCAAACACTCCAATTTCTTCTAATTACGTGTTTATACTTTCTTGAGGTTAACATTAAGAAGGTATATAGTCCTTGATGGAATTTCTTCCGTCATTCTCAAAAAATATTGGTTTTGAGATTGCAATACGCTACTTGGTAAACTATCTCGTCTCTGTCTTTCCACTTCGATCTTCCCTTACTACTGAAAGGGTGCCGTCATTCAAACTGTACCTAAGAGGGGATGAGAACCCCTCTCAACCCTCAAACTATTCTACTATCTCTTTAACCTCTGATCTTTCAAAGGTTTTCTAATATATATCCTTAATAAGATAGTTTTGAAACATCTCAATTCCTCTAATCTTATCTCTGATAACGAGTGTCAGTGCCATACGAAAACCATTTTCGTGAGGGACGCTCCACTGGTCATTTTTCTCTTCTCTCTATTCTTCGAAATGTTATATAACTCTTTTTAGGTGAATCCTTTGCTGTTACCCTAGACATATCAAAAACTTTCGATAGAGAGTGGTGGAGGTCTTTCCTGCGGAAGACCTGAAGAGATAAAATTGGATACAAGGGACAAGGTGATCTGAGAAACCCAAAGGGGGAAAAGTTTAAGAGAATAAGGAGAAGAAATGGAGTTAAGAAAATTCTTAGAATCGTTTTAATTGATCTCCATACGCACGACCAGGGATGCGGGTAGGGGGAGCTGCCCCAAGCTCCCTCGAAGATTATTTCGAAATAAGAATTGGAGGGGTAGGAGAGTTTATCAGCTTTATCTTGAGAGATAGAGGAAAGCTAAAACCATCTAGGATGATGATTTCAGAAAAAGGTGTTCTAGAAAATGTGTTCTATTTTGTAGTTTAAGTTGCCGAAGAATTTGGGATATCCAACTGATAGGAGAACGGATATACAGAACAGATAAATTTAGTAGACTGACAGAATAGCCTGAGCCATAAGGTAGAAAATTGGAAAGGATCTAAATCAGAGAAACTAGAAAAGGCAACATCATTGCGCATTCAAGCACAACAGTAGCCTTTGGCTTAAAATCGAGGATAGAGAAATTACGAGGAAACAGATTAGGGTCCTCTGTCAAAACTCTCAAGCACCTGAATTTCGGTTAAGAATAAGAAATGAGGTCTAGAGGGTGAAAATTCCCAGCAAAAAATTCCTATAGGATCCCATCCATTGCCTATCCTTAAATTAAAGATACGATTGGATGGGATCTAAGGATTTTTGGCTGGAAAGGGTGATGTTCAATAAAGTTAAAATTGGAATAAAGACAGAATGTTTCAAATATTAATGAAGAAAGTAGTCCGTGTGCCAGACACAAATAATAATGTACAAAAGAAAAGAAATGTATTATTTCCAATATATCAGATTATATTTCAAATAATCCGTTAAATTGTACGGGATCATTTTGCTATATTTAAAAAAAAAAGAGAAGAAAAAAAAAAAGAAACATGTGCCCACAAAAATGGAAGCTAAAGAAATAAAAAATATTTAACTCCTTATAATTCGAACAGAAATAACTATTTAACATGGCCTTAAGATGAGGTGCAGCTTAGGTGTTCAGGAACATATGAAAATTTTCATAAACCATTATATATGAGTTGAAACCTACATAATATCCGCTCTACAATAACTATAAAACTTATCTTCCAGACTCTTCTTGCGAATTTTTATTAGGCTACGTCCATATAAAGAAATAATAATAATCAACTATGAATAAAATGTCATAGTAAGTTGTTGGAATTGCCATAAATCCTATTGATTCCTGTTTATATTGACAAGGCACCTGTAAGAATCTATAAGAACCTTTAAGGACCAACAAGGACCAACGATGCTAAATTCTTTGGGAAAAAAAGAAAGACTGAATAACTGTACATGATTAAAACAATTTTAATCATTAATTTTTATTATTGCCTTTTGCTTTAATTACAGTTTAAATATTGAATAACATTCTATATTATTAGCAGCAAATTCATAAATAGTTAATGAAGCATTAAACTGTAGTCAAAAAGAAATTTTACCTATATATATATATATATATATAATATATTTATATTAAAATTATAATATTATATTATTAATATTATATATATATATTATATAATGATACTATTATAATATATATATTGATATATTTATTATATATATATATATTTTTATATTATATATATTTATATTATTATATATATTATATATTTATATATTATATTATTATATATATATATATTATATATATTATATATTATATATATTATATTATATATATATTTTGTTTGCGATTATTCGATTGCATGTATTCGATAGTATATCAAGTCTTGAATGTTATATTATATAGAGACCAAACAATATAATGTGAAAATGGCCAAAAACGACCAAAATATCATGAGATGCTCTTTTTTTTATATTTATTTATTTATTTATTTTACCTTTTCTTTCGTTTTCCCTTAATACAAATCGTTGCACAGATATCTCCTTCGACACTTTTCTCCCTATTCAGTTCTGTTATAAGTATTGTTTATTCTGGACCATTCCAAAAGTGTTCCTACTGCCATGGGATGTAATCATCATCTTCTGCAGAGAATAATAAACCGAGGTAGCTAATTTGTAGGATTCTTCTACTTGATGTAATCTATATTCACAATAAGGTGTGTAAAATATTGCACTAACGAATTGTATCAGTACCACACCCAGTTTCCATTGAAGTATGGTAATTTCTAGTATTACAAAATACCATAAATTTGGATTCAGCTCCCATCAATACATATTGGAAATTCGTTTGCAATTATAAGGTGTGTAGAATGACAAGAGTTGTCCGTCTGGTAAGCCGTTCACAGGTTTTAGTGCCAAAATAGATATATGGAACATTTATTTGCACACTGTGAATGTTCGTTGTACACATCTTGATTCTCTTTCATTCAAAATATTCACCACATGGTCATGATAGCGATTACATCGCCTCACTACTACCTCACCGTCCGTATGAATAATACATTTCAAAAATATTTATGGCAGTTCTTTTGGATCTTGATTGATCTTGCTTGACCCTCGCGGTTTTACCTTCACAGTCATTGAGACGTCACACAAAGTCTTCAATAATCGCAGTGACTCAATATCACCAAATAGCATAAATCCTGCAATAAATATTATTATTATTATTTATTATATTAGTTATTATTTATTATTATATTATATTATTATATTTATTATTATTAATTATTTATATTATTATATTTTGGTGGAACGAGACAGAAAAATAATTGAGGAAGAGGTCCGATCTGAGAGATGCATAGAGAGAGATGATTGAGTGAGATGAGAGAGAGAGTAGAGATTATGAGAGAGAGAGAGAGAGAGTGATGAGAGAGAGAGACAGATAGAAGGATGAGAGAGAGAGAGAGATGAGAAGAGAAGAGATCCGAATAATGAAGGATGGCTTTGTAAAAGGAAAGAAAAGTAGAACCGCGCAGCCGAAATAGGAAATTTTGAAGAATAAAATAAACACTTAAACCAAAAAAATTGAAAAGAATATTATCGTCAATGATTACAATTTTATATGGATGAATCGTTGATCAAAGTTTTGATAAGAATGATTCCCAAATATTCAACAAGGAAAATTTACAAAGATTGTAAGAATCAGTCTGTAATTTAATATGTAAATGAGAATATTAAATCTGCATCTCGTTGCTGGTTTGGATTTATTTAATAAAACAAAATGTCATCAAATTCTAATAGTTACTTGAAATAATTAATTTAATGGGCCATCCACTATGCTACGTCCATTTAAATATAAAAATTATTCATTATGTGATATTTTGTGTAGTTTATGAGTTTACGTCTCAAATATTTTGACTTCCATTTCTCTGTCCCTCCAGTCACTTCGGATTTATCTTAATAAATATGTGTACTCCAGCTACTACCTCAAATTTCACAAACTCTTTAATAGTCTTAAATTATTTTGATTTTCTAAAAGTTTCTTCTTAAACACAACCCTCTATTTCCCTTTCTACTCTAAGGATAGATCACGTTAGAAAATTTACTTCGTCCTTACTCACAATTCATAATCTTAAGGTGCGCCCAAACAATAGCAATTCGAACGCCAGATCGGGCGTGAACATCTGTTCACTGAAACTGATAGTATTCACCAAAGATATATATTATTATTTATTAATATTATATATATATATATATATATAATATATATTTATTATTATATATATATATTATTATATAATATTATATATTATATATATTATATATATAATATATATTATATACACATATATTTAATTATATATAATTATATTATATATATATTATTATATATATATATTATATATATATATATAATATATTATTATATTAATATTATATTAGTAATAATATATAATATATTATTTTAATATATGTTTATTAATTATATATATATATTTATATATATATTAATATATTATATATATATAATTATATATTATAATGAATATTTTATTAACATTAGATTTATATATATATATTAGAGGTTGTAGGCGTGATTAACCGCTATCCGCATCCTGTCATAGCGGATATTCCGCATCATTTTTCCACTTACCGCATCCGCTTTTAATTTTTTTGCGGAGAACGGATAGTATTCAATCTTTATAACTTATGGTAAACATGTGTGCCTACCTTACATATATAATATATTATATTATATAATTATATATATATATTTATTATAATATATATATATATTATCATATTATATATAATATATTAATATATAATATATAATTAAAAGCAAGGACTTTCAAGCATTGACACAACACTCATCTGAAGGATAGATAATTAGATTTTCCACTTTGCAATAACGACGACGGCGTACTTGTTACTAATTAGTCAATCTTTTCCAATCCTAGAAGATACAAAACATAAATTCTTTGACAAATGCATAGAACATTTTAGGTGGGAAATTTTTAAATTGCTTATGTGATGAAAGCTGCTAAAGCAGAAATATTAACCAGCCAATAAAAAGCAAAACATCACAGAAACAGACACGCAATTACCATTCTGTTAGACTCCATTGCTTGAATCCAATGAACTTTCTTTTCGCTTTTAAGCAGCGATTGAAGTCTTGTTCAGATGGTGTCAAAAAAAACCTTATTTCATTGATCGAAGAATATTAAAAAAGAAAAAGTTTGGATATCTAGATAATATCCCACTGGGTCTTGTGTGAATTGATAATGTAAAAGTTTTCCACCGATCGTGCAGTAAGGACGTCAGGGAATCTAGCATTACCCTTCAGATCAAGTGTGTTTAGTGAGCGTCTTTCAGTGATGCAGATTCTTCATTACTTACGTATTAAAGAAAGTAAACTCTCAATCTGAAATAGGCTTCAGAAGTCTTTTGTTTTTGAACCATAATTTTGAGAATATTGATTTCAAGCTATTAATTATTATAACTTTTTTCCCAATATTGTGGAGGCTTGCGAAAGAGGTTGTGGGGGCAAATAGAGTGGGTCCAAGCCGTTCCTGCACTCTCGGTAACACTTATTATATTAGGCCCTATTTATACATTAATATATATTTAATATTATATATATATATTATAATTATATTAGATTATATATATATTATTATTTTATATATTATATATATATATATATATATTTATATATAATATATACATATTATTTTTTATATATAGTAATATACTTATATATTATATAAATATAATTTATATATTATATATATATTTATATATATATATATATATATATATAAATGACATATCTAACTACATCTCCAGAAATATATATATAGACTCCTTCTTTTGCACATTCTCTAAAGAAATTAAATTATCCATTTTCAATATTTAATGGTCGAACAATATTTTTAATCTATTCCGCATCCGCGATGATAGTGAAAATATCACTATCCGCTACACCTCTAAATATATAATTATTAATTATATATTATATTATGAAAATATATATTATTAAATATTGCCAAAGCTTATATCCATATATTATATATATAGTATATAATATATATATATTTAAAGAAATCAGAGAAATTTAGCAGATTAATTTATAATTATCCACCATTTCATCAACAATATTCTTCTAGAATGATTCAATATATATATTATTATTTATAGTATATATATATATTATATATATATATACTTATATATTTATATATATATATATATATATATATATATATTATATAATATAATATATAATTATTATATTATATATATATATTATATATATAATATATATAATACTTTATATATATTATATTTTTATACTATATATATATATATATTATAATATATTATATATTATTAATATATATATTATATATATATATGTATTTATATTAATATATATATTATCTTATATATATATATAATTTATTATATATACTTTATATATTTATATATATATATTTATATATATTATATCATATATATATATATATATATTATGATATATAATAATATATATATATGAAGAAATGAGCGAAATGGTGGAAACTCAAAAGCAAGTAAAAAAAATGACCATGACATCACATGAATCCAAGGAAAATGAAACACTAAAATAAGCACCAAAATCAACCAGTAAATACCTTCATCAAAACTTTCATTATAAGGAAGATGAGGATAATTAAATTAAAACATAATAATTAAATTAAAATAGGATAATTAAATTAAAACAGGATAATTAAATTAAAATAGGATAATTAAATTAAAACAGGATAATTAAATTAAAACAGGATAATTAAATTAAAACAGGATAATTAAATTAAAACAGGATAATTAAATTAAAACAGGATATTTAAATTAACACAAAACTTAAATACTTTTTTTTGACAGGTTTCAAGCATTTTCACTTTTATTTTCAAATATTATCATATTTTTTTTTCTGCCCATTTTCGAATTTTTGAAATGAAACGATTGTTATTACTGTTTTTTTTTCATTAATAATTTAAAAAACATTTAAAATTATACTTACAAATAGTAAATAAATTTTTTTGGTATGAAATATTCTCTCCTGAAATAATAAATAAAAAAATAAATAATGTGAAATACATATGACGCTCTCTCTCTCTCTCCCTCTCTCTCTCTCTCTCTCTCTCTATATTATATATATTTATATTATATATATATTATATATTATATATATATATATTATATATACTCTTTTTTTTTATATATATTTAATATATATATTTATATTTTATAATATTCATATATATATATTAAATATATATATTATATATTATATTTATTATTAATATTATCTATTATATTAATATATAATATATACTATATATATTTATAATTATTATATTTATTATATATAATATTTATTATTATATTATTATATATTATATTATTAATAAATTAATAATATATAATATATTTATATTATATATATATATATATTATTATATATTATATTATTTATTATATATATAATATTAATTATATATTAATAATATTTTTTAAATATTTATATATATTATGTATATATTATATTTATTATATATAATTATTTATTAATTATATATATTTATATTATAATAGGCATCTTGAATTGGGAAAAAATCAACAAACCTATATAGAGTTTTGGTGAAATTATCTTCTTAAGTGCCCCAATTATTCTGCTTATATCAATGATTGTTCTGTTCAGCCTTTCTTACGGCTTTTTGTTCTTTTTTTTTTTTTTATTTATTTATTTATTATTATTATATATTTAAAAATTGAATAAACTGTGACGTGAGAATAATAATTAAATTTGTTATTAATTGTTTTTATTTTTACTAATATTTTTTTTTTTTCTTAATTAGCTAATTATTGTTTTGGAATATATTAATATTATATAATATATAATATAATATATATATATATATTTATTATTATATTATATATAATATTTATATAATTATATTATATATTATATATATATAATAATATATATATAATATTATAATATATTATATTAATATTATAGATATATATATTATTATTATTTATATAAATTATATATAATATTTTATATTATTATATTAATAATTTATTATTATATATATATATTACTTATAATTATATTTTATATATATTATATAATATATTTATATATTTATATATATTAATATTTATATATATAATATATTTTATTAGTTTTATATATATATTATATATATATATATATATATATAATATAATTAATATTTATATATATATTATATATATATATATATATATTATATATATATATTATATATATATAATCCTAATATATATATAAATATTTAATATTATTTATATTATATATATAAATATATTATAGTATTATATTATAATATATATATATTATATATATAATTAATATATATATATATATATCTATAATTATATATATATTTTTTTATTATATTATATATATATTTTTTTATATTATATTATATTAATTATATATATAAATTATATTTATATTATATATTATAATATTAATTTAATATATATATATATATATTATATATATATATATAATTATATTATTACTATATATATTATTATTATATATATTTTATTTTATATTAATATAATTTTATATATTTATTATATATATAATATTATTATTATATATTTAATATATATAATTACTATATAATATATTATATATTATATATATATAATATATTATATATATTATTATATATAATATATATATATATATATATATATATATACTATATATATATATATATATCATATAAAATATTTTAGTATATAATTATATAAGTTATATATATATATATTATTATATTTATTATATATTTTTTATTATATATATATATATATATTAATATATAATATATTATATATATATAATATATATTATATATATATATATATATATTATTATATATTAATATATATTCTTATTTATTTTATATTATATTTATATTAATTACTATTATAGATATATATATATTTATATATATAATATTTAGATATATTATATTAATAATTAATATTTGTTTTATTATATATACAGAATTATATATATAATATATATATTATATATACTATATAATAACAATTTAAAGTGAAAACGGAAACAAAACGTTTATAAATTTGAAATTCCAGTTGTGTCCTTTTTTAATTAAGTTAGATTATTTATTTTAAATTAAAAACACTTTTATTCTTTAAAATTTTGCCTCTACCGTTAAATTTACTAAATGTCCCTTATACTGCCGCTCAAGGCGAGATATATAATATATATATATAAAATATTATTATTATATATATATATATATATTATATATATATATAATATTATATATATATATTATATATATATATTATATATATATATATATATATATTTATATATATATATATATATATTAATGATATATATATATATTATTATATAGTATAAGAAATTTCAAGAAAGAAACGTACCATGTTGCCAATTAATATTATTTTTTAAACTGTAGTTTTTAAATTTCAAAAGCTTTGCTGTAAAGAAAGAAAACAATTATTATTATTATTATTATTATATTATTATTATTATTATTATTATTATTTATTATTATTATTATTTTATTTATTTATTATATTTTTTTTTTTTTTATTTATTTTTAATATTATTATTATTATTATTATTATTATTATTATTATTATTATTATTAATTATTATTTTTATTATTATTAATTTTAAATTATTAATTTAATAAATAAAAAAAATTAATTATAATAATATATTATAATTAAATATATTAATAATTATTTTTATATTTTATTATATACTATAAAATAATAATATAATAAGATATAATAATAATAATAATAATTGATATAATTAATAAAATATATAAATTTTTAATTAACAATAAATATATATAATAATAATAATAGAAATAATAATAATAATAAATAATAATAGATAATAATATATAATAAAAATTAATAATAATAATAATAATAATAATAATAATAATAATATATAATAATAATAATAATAATAAATAATAATAATAATAATAATAATAATAATAATAATAATAATAATAATAATAATAATAATAATAATAATAATAATAATAATAATAATAATAATAATAATAATAATAATTGTCCGTACTTGTGCTCGTATTAACTGTTTGTTACAATGATCACAATATTCTTGTTTCTGCAACTGTTTTACACTAATACGTTGATGAAAAGTTCTGATAATGGAAATTAGTTTTATTTTGAATTTCTGAGAATATTGTGTGAGTGTAGATAATATTAATCTGATAAATTTCTTTGATTTCTCTAATAATTATATATATATATATTATATATATAGATAATATATATATATATATATATATATAGTATATATATATATATATATATATTATATCTTATATATATAATATTTATATATATATTTATATTATACAACGGTATATATATATTTATATTAATATATTATATACTATATATTATATATATATATTATTAAATATTATATATATTATTAATATATTATATATTATTTATATATTTATTATATATATACAATATATATATATTATTATATATAATATATTAATATATATATATATATAATAATATAATATATTATATATATAAATTAATTATACATATATATATATATTATATAAATTATATCTATATTATATTATAATTATATATATATATATATTAATAATAATTATATATATATTATATATATATTATATATTATAAATATTAAATATATATTATTTTATATATTTATATAATATTATTATATTATATTATTATTATATTATATATATTTATTATAAATATTATCTATATTTATATATAAATATATATATTAATTATATATATTATAATAATATTATTTATATATTATATTATATATATGTATATATTATATATTATATATATTTATTTATAATATATAACTTTGGAAGAGTTTTTCTTCCCACTCAAACCTATGATTTATTTTTTAGGAACTCTTATCTTATAAAAAATCCATTAAAACAAAAAAGAAATAATATGAGCATTTAAGAACGAGTTTACGTTTCGAGACCTGTTTCCATGGACTCCTCGTCAGGACTAAAAAAAAAATTCATTCAAAAAATAAAGTTAAATGTAAGTACACGTGAGCAAAAATGGCAACATGGTTCCTCTTTTAACTTCTTCCTTTTGAGAGATTTCATGTAATTAAAGTGCTTATCATTTCTTGTTGTTTTAAAAATATATTTCGATGAAATTCTTTTTTTTTTCTCTCAATTTTCGGAAATTTTGTTTTAAATTTCTTTCTCCTCATTCTTTTGATGTCCAAAATTTATCTTATCTAGATTCGAATTTTGATTCTAATCTTACTTGCGATCTATATTAATTGTTTTACTTCTCTTTAAAAGTAATAAGTTTATCTGTAAATACTAAATACAAAATATTTTTAAAATGTTTGGCAAGTTTGAGATGTTTTCTGGAGACTTTTTAGGTTTGATGAAACCTGGAAATTTTAAAATATTATTCTTATAATTCTTTTACTTTGAAGGATTTCATAAATTTAGAGTTGTAGCAAACAGTTTATTTGTAATCATAGTCATTAAATAAAAAATTATTCAGAATTTTTGAATAATTTTTAGCTCTCAGGGATGGGATTTTATTGAACATGGACCTGGATTTGTAAATGAATATGAGACTCGGACTGGAATTTGGAGTCATTAAACTAATATTTATTTTTACTAAATGTGCATCTTTGTTGGCAGAAATGTTGCATATTGTTTGATAATTTGCAATAGGCCTAGCAAACCGTTGATATGAAATGGTGAAGAAATTCACTTCTAGCATTTGATTTAAATATAGCATTTGAACCTGTTGACAAGAATTAAGGAATGTTAACGTCACTTACATACGGACCGCCAACGGTACGTGAAATTTGTTAATGATTCATACTATACACTCTAAACAAAGTCATGTCAATGCTTCACGAATTACATAGCAACTATCATTTAGTTTTCTTTTCAATTGAGAATAATTATTTCATAATAAATTTTTGTTCTATTTCCCGTAATAAAATATATTTAAAACCATGCACACCTACCTGTTGTTTCCAAATATCTGCCGATTTTGGACCATATCTTATCTCTCTGGATGTTATCACCCTATCTTGCAAGCCATATTGCATATTTCGTCATATTAGCACACAAACGTAATCAATATTTCATCATACATATTCAACTAACTTAATGATAATAATTAATGAAATAATAAACAATGGCATATCAGTTATTTATTTGCCGAAACGATACGTTTAACAAGTTCACACTTCACGGAACTACGACGGTCTGTTGCCGTTCAATTTCAGCCTTAAAATTCAAAATGCATTTTCCATACTTTGATAGTAGTCTGGATTCTGTATCCTGCTAATCTATTATTACATATAAGCAAAGTTGAGCTGGAAACGAGATAGTGAGAACCTGTTGCTGAAACTTTTTCAGGAAAATGAACCGGTTGATAGCTATTATGACATATCAAAGAATCGGTTTTTAATATTTGGTAGCTCACCACTGCCTATAAGTACCAAATCAAAATTATATATATATATATATATATATATATATTACTATTATTATATATATATATATATATATATATATATTTATATATATATAATATATATTATATATATTTATATATTATTATTATTATATTATATATTATATTAGTGCTATTGTATGTGACATCCGCATCCTCAAATCACGATTTTAAAATATTCGCACCGTCATCGCATTCTGCTAATTATTAGAGATACGGATTATATTATAATATATATATATATATATATATTATATATATATATCTTATATATATATATATATACTATAGATAATTATATTATTATTATTATATATTATATATATATATATATTATATATTATATAGAGACATATATAAGAAATCTTTTTATCAGATTATTATTATTATTATCTATTTCTCACAAAATAGATAACTTTTTCACAGAAATAACAAACTTAATAATAATTATTTATCAATTATGAAACATCAAAGTGTTACTGTGAAATAGTTTCAGAAACAAAAATATTTTGTTCATTATAATAAACTATTAAAACGAGTTGCAAGAAGAGAAGCAATATTATTATTATTATTATTATTATTATTATTATTATTATTATTATTATTATTAATATTATATATTATAGTTATATTATTATTATAGTTATTATTATTATTTATTATATTATATTATTATTATTATTTATTATATTATTATGATTATTATTTATTATTTATTATTTTTTTTATTATATACTATTCTTTTTATTATTATAAATAGTTCTAAATATCATTAAATAATTATTTTATTTATATTATTATTATTATTATTATATTATTATTAATATTATTATTATTATTATACATATAGTTATATTTATTTATTTATTATTATTATTTATTATTATTATTTATTATTTATTATTATTATTATTATTATTATTATTATTATTATTATTATTATTATTATTATTATTATTATTATTATTATTATTATTATTATTATTATTATTATTATTATTATTATAATTATTATTCTTATTTTCCAGGTAAAGTTTAAAAATATATTAAATTTGTAATTTAAAACTTCTCACTCCTAAAACAAGTAACGTTTCTTTAAATATAATTATTATATAATAATAGATATATATATATATTAATATATATAATATATAATATATATTATATATATATAGGCCTATATATATATATTTATATTATATATATATATATTATATATATATTTAATATATAATATATATATATATATATATAATTATATATTTATATATTATATTTATATATATATATATTATATATATATTAAATATATATATTAATTTATATATATTATATATATATATATATATATATTATTTATATTATATATTATATATCATTATTATTATATTACAATTCGAAAAAAATGCGTGATAGATATATACGAGTGATTCGGAAATACTACGGCGTCCGCGGTTATGCGGATGTTGTTGTCACGCCTGACATCAATGACGCAGGACCAAACCGCGTAAATATATTTACCGAATTTAGAAATATATATTTTTTATATATATATTATATTATATATATTATTAATAATATAAATGATTAAGGAACAATTTAATGGGAAAGTAAAGAATTACTGCTTTCTCGGGATTGAACCACTCGCCATGTTCGATTATGAGGAACAAGCATACCCTTGCTTTTACCACTGGACCATCCCCAACCCAAAAAAGTTGTTCAAGATCATTATAAAGCAAACCGAGCTCCCTTCAAGGCGACATCACCAGGTGTTCCAAGCCTGTCCTAACCTCGTTCTTTATATTGTAGATGTTAAATATTGCATATTAATCGCAATTATATAAGCATCCATCTTTATTTTACCTCTTATTTCCATTCGATTAATATGCAATATTAACATTTGATATTATTATAATATATATTATCTAATATAATATATTTATTATATTTATATATATATATTATATTATATATATATATATATATATATATATATATATATATATATATATATATACATATATTAATGATTATATTATATATATATATATTATTATATATATATTATTTATATATATATTATATTATATATAATTATATATATATAATATATTATAATTATTATTATGATATATATTAATATATATATTATTATTATAATTATATATTATATAATATATATATATATTCTAATAATATAAGAATAGATAAACATCTGGTAGTTATTAGCCACAATTCTTTATTATTGATATTATTTGGTTACCAGGTGCGGTCGGGGATCCAACTCCATATTGCACACCCACCAACCATATTTATCCAACTTTTTCCCTTGAGGATGGAGTTGTCATATTTGTTAGTTTTAGTTGTGAAGCTAATAATTAATTATTCATAAAACATATTAACTCCAATCAATGTAATATTTTTTCTGCCTTTTCTGCCTTAGAATCTGTTTCTCTTTTCATCGTATATTAAGCCCACCATTGCTATAAGTACACTCTTCACTATGAACATAGTTGGAGGATACAGGCTAAGTTAGTTCCTGCAAGCTTACTCAAGCGTGTGTAAATTTGCTTAACTTTTCACCAACTGATTTGATCTATATTGTATTTCGTGTCGTTTTTCTTTGGTGGATATTTTCTAATCATTTGCTATTACATCTTTTGGTTATTGCGTGTGTTATTTTCTTTCTTTATATGTATTATTTTTTATTTTGCCATTGAATTCATTATTGATTTACTTTCTAGAAGGTGTTTGGTTCTGTAGATTTCGTTTTTTATCCTTTTAATGGGTGGTGAATTTTAATAGGCTGTTCGGATTGAAATTTTTCAATTCAACCTCAATGCAATAAGTGCACACAAAACCTTAACTTTGCTCTAAGTATTGGTTACAAAAAAAACTTGCCTTTATAACGGAATCTAAGTAAGTTGGCAATAGTTTATTTGAAGGTCATTTATTTCCACAGAACCAAAGCGTTATTCTAGCTCTATGTTTTATTTTTATATCTTCATTATTTTTATAACCGTTCATCATTTCATTTGAAGATGGTTCAAAAAGCTTTCCTTTTAGCGTTGATATTTAAATGGTATTTACATCGTGCATTCGGAGACAGATAGCTCTTGTATATGTGCTGCTTTTTTTGGTGTAAAATTCTTCATAAGGTTGTTCAATTTAGCTATTGCAGTTGAGTATTGATGTAATTTTTTCCACATTTGTAGAACGTTAACTTTGAATACAAATGGCATATCAAGCAAGTAGTTTTTTGAGCAATTCACCATTCTTTTCCTTCATATGAAGTTGACTATTCCAGCGCAGTTTGTGAACTCTTTGAAATAACAGTACGATATGTGTTAATATCAATCCATTTTTGAATTTGCCTTCAACTCATTTGTGCTATTGTCGTTCAGATTCAATCTTAGGTATGTTTATTATAAAATCTTTATCAATCTCACATAATAAATATCGCGCTGCAACATCTGTTGCCAGTGGCAAAGCGGCGAATGCCGGGTGTGGATGCGGATCTTTAATAACTGTGCGTGTTTTATGCTCATGCGGTAGCGCATGCGGATGTTTGCCTGCTCCATTCACTAAATATATTATATATATATTATTATATTATTATTATATAAGATTTATATATTTATATATATATAGATATATATTTATTTATATATATATTATATATTATATTATATTATATATATTTTATATAAAACTGTGTCCTCCCAGGAGGCATGTTTTCTAGAAAACCGACGACCTGTATGGGACCAATGGCGATGAAAGGCCTTGGGTACACGGGGCTAAGACTAAATCCGTTTGGCTGTTTCCAGGATCCTGTTGCGGATGCTGGAAAGTTTTCCCCAATTAGTAGCAAACACTGCTACCCATTACTATTAATGTCTGTAGTGGGACGAAGCTTAGATGTAATAGAGAATAGCTCATCATGTCCTCTGCTCCCACCAGTCTCGAATTTGGAATATATATGTTATTTTTAAATATATATTATATATTTATTATAATTATATTATATATATATATAGATATTTATATAATATATATTATATATTATTAATTAATATATTATATTATTATATATTTTATATATACCACGCAACAGTCTGTTCGGGAGTGGTGATCTACGGACCTCTTAGTGCGGATGGAGTCTAATGGAGCTGGAAACCTGACATTCTTCATGAGCACGTTGTATTGGGCGATTATGCCGTTATCTAGGAAAAGAATCCGGGAACAAATGGAGTTCCATTCGGAGCTTTTACAGCCGGTGACAACCGCAGCATTGGCGGCTCTGTGTCGGCGCACTTTGTCGAGAACATGCCAATGTGCATATAGAGTTGTGAAAAATTGTCTGGTTCTTTCTATTTACCAATTACCATAATAAAAAAGTGTATGACACCAAGGATTGCTTCCATACTATTAGTACCTAATCGGTTCCTAGCTTGTATAACGAAGACAGAACTTAGTCTAGAATTATCGCGTAACCTTAAATAAATAAAATTAACTGTTAAGAACCAACACTAGAAAATTGAATGCTCATCTAATCAAACAACTAGTTTAATTAGAGTAATGATTCGAACATTCAACCTCCACTTTTCGCAAAGCGTCGTACTATAACACCTCTGTGGGAAGAGAGAGTCTAGAAATTTTTTTCTAAAGTTTTATAAAAAAAAAATTTGCGAGATAAGAGTTTATTACATGTAACAACCACTCGCCAATCTAAGCTGTCTAAAATATCATAGGATTTACATATATCTACCTGTTTGACCTCGATCGAGTGTCGAACAGATAACATACATTTCAAAATAAGACACACACTCTTATAATGTACATGTGTATTATTATGAATTTAATAAGAAATAGTCATACTTATTCGATATTATTAGTCAATCATTGGCACTGAAAAAAATATGTGATGTATTATATATATATATTATATAAATGGGAACACCTAGTCACCTTGTAGGCTTATCAGATCACTTTACATGGACCAGGAAGCCATAGTAAGAACTGTATACGGTGATACTAGTTTAGAGTTTATTATAAATAATTACTAGTAGAATAAAGATTTATTTCAACTTTTTCAGGTTTTATCGATATACCTGTATATATATCGATATAGTGAGCAATATATCAGGAAGAACGGCTAATGCAAAGGAGTATACTATTAATGAGAGTTTGAATAAGGATGTATATTTATAGTCAGGTTAAATCATCTAGCATAAACCTTATTTAATTAAATACGTTTAGTAATTAACTACTAAAACCTACTATACTGACGAATAGTGACCATAATCGAGAATTATTGAACGACTTCTCTTGAGGTAAAGTTCAAGAATAAGAAATCGACTATAGAACGGTTATTATGAGTTCTAATGCCTTAGAACGTAAGGAAGCTCTATAAAAAGTGATTGAGTAATTAGTATCACTCCGAAATATAACTAGCAAGTTTGTACATAAATAAAATCAGACATATAGGCATTTAAACATCTATATCAACTATCATACTACATAAATACCCATGATTCAAGTAATTATATATACCAGATACGAGGTATAGCACTACATTACGGAATTCTAAAGCAACGATTGGTACATTATTGTGTATACTAAGTGTTTAGGTATGTGAGTTGTAGCTAACGATAACTTAATCTTAGGAGAAAAGTAAAAAATTTAAGCACTGTAACTAAAGACCCAGGCTAGTTAGGAATGATTAGTGGAACTAGAATATGTAGAGGGTATATATTGACCATAAATAACCTCATTGTATACTCAATCACGCTAATAGTATAGCTTATAACAAATAAAATGATACATACATGACCCATGAGGCGAGCTTAATTGGAAGGAAGAGGTAAATGAAGAGAAATGTACGAGGAGTGATTTATGTGATATTTCAATGGAGTACACCAGAAAATCGGCATTCGTATGTAGATAACAGAAGAATTATGAATAATATATATACTACTTAATATATATAATATATAACTATATATATATTAAATATATATATTAAAATATATAATAGAATATATTATTATCATATATATATATATATATTAAATATATTATATATATTAATATATGTATATATAATATATTAATTATATAAGTATATAATATATATTATAATTAATATATTATATATATATATAATTATATATATTATATAATATATAATATAATATAATATATATTAATATAATATTATATAATATTAATATATATATAATATTATTATTATATATATATATAATTAATTATATAATTATGATATATATTATAATATTATATATATATATTAATATTGATTTAATAAAAATTTATTATATATTTATATATTATTATTTCAGAAAATGTGATTATCCTAATTCATAAATCAATTCTTAAAGGTACGTAATTTGCTAGTTATATATAAGTATATTTGTAATTAATTTTTTTATAATTTATTTTATATAAAAGTATGTCACTAGATATTTATAGCATAATAATAAACCTATTGCTATAAGTATATATAGGGAAATAAATAAGACATTATAAATATATTATGTAAGTATAATAATTAATTAATTTAGATAATAACATATATAAGTGAGTTTATCAATGACTATAGTACGTTACTACTTACTACTTATACTATCTACTTATACTCTACTACTTATATATATAAATAATAATATAAATAATATAATAAATAATAATAATAATAATAATATAATATATAATAAATTTACATATATAAATAATATAATAAATAGGATATGTCTAATAATTTTTAAATTTCTATTAACAATAATTTAAGTTTTAAATGTTTTATATACTTTTCATATCTTATTATTATAATGACTATAAAATAACCTTCTCTTTATTTTAAAATAAGAAACATATTACCATAAAAACATTTAGTAGGTTAATTTATAGATATGTACTTATTTTATAATGTGACTTAATAAAGTATTATTGTTATCGAAGTATTTTGAGTTAATTATCATGATTATTTCTTATTACTTGCTTTAATAAGATCCATGTCAATCTACACAACATTTAATTTTTTCTCAATTATTTTATATATATTATATTAAATATAAATAATAGCGTAGTGTTATTTAAGTCCTATATCTCATCCCTCTTTCTTCAGCTCAACTTTCTTAATAATTTGTACAATTGTGTGCATTTTCCCATTATTGTGGTTATTCTCGCATTCATACTCATAGAAGCAATCAAATTGCGTTTGCTTACTAATATATATAGTACCTTAATATTATTTATTATGGTTTTTGTACTATTTAGGTATTTTATTAAATACTAGAATAATTTTTTATATAATAATAATAGCAATTTAGTAATATAATATAATTTATTATTGCAACTGTGAACTAATTATATATATTTAGATTAACAATAAACTAAAGGAAATAAAAAAACCTTACCATCAATATAATACTTTAAACACAAGGTAATCGATAGATAAAATTAATATTAATAATATAATTATATAATATAATCAAAATAATATATAATAAATAATAATAAATAAGATATATAAATAATTAAGATAATAAATAATAATTAATTATAAATTAATATAATAATTTAAATTATAATAATTAATAAATATAAATAATGAGGTATATTAGTTTTATTAATAAATAAAGTATAATATAAATTTATAATAATAATATAAAAAATTAATAATAATATTAAAAATGGTTTAGGGAATAACTAATTATTCTGACTAATAGATAATAATTTATTTATTTTGCCAGTAATATTTACTCGCTTTATTTATAATTTGAAGTACCTGCGATTTTTATAGAAGTACATTGTCTATGACTGATCACAGCAAGACTTGCGCATAGGGATAAATTAGCAGGATAACATCATCGTTATCTTATACCCTAAGACTTATGACCATAGTTTAATTGAATGCGTTAATTCACTTAAAAACTAGTAGATGATATTATAAGTTATAATAACCAAGTAGAGTGTTAAATCTTATTTATACTAATAACGCCTACATAGAAAAGTTTAGATGAAAACTTTTGTGAATGTAAATAACTCAATAAACATTTGTAATTACAGTTGGAATAAACGTGTGCAAAAAATTAATAGTCCAACATTTATCACACAAATTAAAGTATATAAAGAGTGATCTCAGTTTGGAAGACGAAAACTCTACGCTATTTCTTACAACAATTAATAATGCATAAACAAAATATCTCCTAAGCATGTTGTATAATACTTGTAATCTACTTGATGAGATTAAGATTAAAATTAAAATGAGAAACATGTCTGGTGAGGCCGCTCCATATTTTAAATAGTACTAGTGGAGACTCTATATTCATATAACCTTAGTATATTCTGCAGAATTGTATTATGAGCTCTCAAGTTATTAATTTATTTACATCTTTACTCTGATATATATTTATATTTATCACGATTACATATTGATATATTAGATCCAAGTGTCAAAAATCTAAACAGAATTTTTTATTCAGTATTTAGTGTTTAATTGATTAATTATCATTCAATCAATTTAAACTTTCAACTGATTTATTTGATAATGTTCTCATTATTATTATTATTTAATGACGTATTGCCTCCCAGCTTTTTAGTACAGAACATTAGGATTATGTCTGAAGGAAATCTAACTGAGTTAGATAAAAACGTTATTTGTTGTGATTGGACCCCTAAAAAAAAGTATATAAATGAAAAAATTGTTTTTTTAAAGACTAAGTAAGACTAAAGTACCAAGTTGGACGTTAAAGTTCATGAATCGTTTATTGCCCAGTATTAGTTACGTAGAAGTAGTTGTTTATTAGCTAAATATTAAAATAGTTTATTAATAAATGTATATTAGCTTATATATTTAAATATATAGTTATTTTATTAATTATATATAATTTAAAGTTATTATTATAATATTTACTTATTATTCTGTATTATAATATTTATATTTTATTCAATTATTATTTCTTTACTTATAATATTAATTAATTAAAATTTTTGAATTATTATTATTATTATTATTATTATTATATTAATTAATATTATTATATTATAATTTATTATAAATTATTATTATTATTATGATATATATTAACTTAATTAATTAAGTTATTTAATAATTAATTATATTATTTTTATTATTATATTATTATATTTAATTAATTAATATATATATTAATTAATAATTATTAGTTATTATTATTATATTATTTAAAAAAATTATTATTTATTAATTTTATTTATTAATATTATTATAATATTTAAATATTTTATATGATGTAATTTATTATATATATAATATAATATTTAAATACCTAATAATTAATTATGAATATACGAAAAGTTATTAGATTTTAATTAATAATATAATATAATTTTAAATTTTATATTATAATATTTATATTATTATTATTATTTAATAAATATTATATTATTAATAATTATATTATTATTAATTATTATTATTATTAATTATTAATTATTATTATTATTATTATTATTATTATTGTTATTATTATTAATTAATAATTATTAATTTAATATATTATATAATTAATTATAGTATTATTTATTATATAATGTATTATTTTTAATGCTTTTAACAAGCCTCATAAAAATGTTACTGAAAGCTAAAACAGAGTAATAAAATATTTTCTTTAAAATTAGATTTTTTGAATAATAATAAAATAATATTTAATAATCAAATTGATTAATTATTAAGTTATGTACAAGCCAAAGCTTTTACGTCAATGAGTATACATAATTCGGACATTTCAATAAGGAATAAAACTACTAATTTTTTAATATTTTAACCATATTATTGATAAAAAATAATTTTCAGTATAAACAATAACAGTAATAAAATAAATTAAATAAAATTTAATAAATTTAAAAGTTTGAGAAGTTAACTTACATTGACTTTTGTCATTTAAAGA
>JABUQX010015569.1:0-32686 GCA_015478945.1 Trachelipus rathkii | reverse complement strand
GACTAACCTCCTTGGTTCTCCTATGACAAATCTTTCTGGCAAAACTTAACAAAAACATTCTCTAACAACTTTTGTAAATCTTAGTCTTTCCTCCTCTTATTCGATCTGATGGTTCTGTTGCTAATTCTCCAACTGAACAAGGCCAAGTCTCTTCGGCCTCCTAAAAATTTTCCTCATAATCAACACTGGATGATCTCTGCATTCCTCATCTCCTCCTCTCCTCTAGGGTCCTACTGTCTTTGCCCTGTGATTACATTTTGATCGTTGCAGTTGGCTCCTTGAGAATTCTACGAACGATTTAGGAAGCGGGTGGCCCGGATGCATTCCTCCCAAGTTTTGAGGAGTGTGCTTCCTGCTATCCCGCCCCTCGTTAAACTATATCTCTATGTCTCAATTACTAACCACTTTCCCTCAGTGTTGAAGCACGCACATTGTCCAACCTATCCGAAAAAAAGGAAGCCGCTCTGATCCTTCCAACTATCGCCTATAGCTCTTACTTGTATATTCTATCTAGATCTTTGAAACTCTCTCAACTCTCACTTTCTAGATCATTTCTGAATCTCATTCACTTCTTTCCGATCACAAGTACGGCTTCGGCGTTCAAAGTCTACATGGCGATATACTTTCCTTATCTTACTGATTTATGGATTTCCGCTCTAAAGAACTACGGAGACTTGCGTGATGGCACTTGACATATCCAAAGCTTTTGACCGCGTTATGGCACGGTCACTGCTCTCCAACTCCCTTCTTTGGGTTTCCCTTCTCTTTGCTTACTTATGTCTAGATTTCTTTCAAATCGCTAAACATCGGCTGTTGTTGATGGGGCGACTTCTTCCTTTCTGTCAATAGTTGGTTGTTCCATCAGGGTTCTGAATCTTATCTCCTTACGTTTATTCCACTACATATTCATTAAGAAACTTCTTGCACCTGCACATCAACTCTAATTCACTCCTATGCCGATGACTCGACCCTTATTCTTCAACTCATTTCAATTCTGCTCTTCTTTTACTTCTAGAAATTGCCTCTCGTCTTAATACTTTCCGCTTCTATTATCGCTGATCTGGACAGAATTTCTGGTGGGTCGTCTCAACCCTGTGAAATTCAATTCTTAAAAACTCAACTTCACAAATCTCCATCTCTAAGACCACCTTATAACTTTGCTATCTCTTTCGATGGTTCTCGTCTCTCCTGTTGACAAATATAAACATCCTTGCCTTAACATGAACAAAAAAAAATGTCTTGGAACCTCACATCACAACGGCTGCTAGGGGCGGCCTCAAAGAAACTGAAGTTCCTGTTTAGACTGCGAGAATCTTTTTTTCCTTCTTCCGATCAGTTGCTCCAGCCATACAAGGGCCTCATCGCCCTTGAATAGCGAGTACTGCTCTCATATCTGGGGGGCTCCTGGTTTCACCCGGCTTTCTGCGATGGATGGTCGTAGCAAAGGCCAAAAAGCTTATTAAAACTGTTCTATACTTATCCAATGTCAACGAACCCTCTATCTGGCGGCCGCGAGTTGACTGCTTATTATCTCTTTCATATAGGATAACGAAAGCGGGCAGGTGCTCGAGGGAGCCTTATCACGCGCGTACCTCCACCTATTACGATCTCCCTCGTAGCACCTTAGGGTGCTGTGCTCTGCACATGAAAGATTAGGTCGTTGATTAAGCGTAACTCACAGCTAGCTTTATGCTGCAAGGTGCTTCCTTCTTTCGCTGCACATCTGTTCTTATTATGTGGAATTCTCTTCTAGTCTTGATGTTTTGATTGACCTTGTAAACTCCCAAACTTCAAAAGCCTGAGTCTGGTGCATCATCGGCGTTAATTTGCTTTCAGTTTGTTATTATGAGGCGTTGCAACACCCCCTCCTGAGAGTAGGCTCTGCCGTGAGTCGGTGGTGGGCAACTGTCAAAAAAAAAATAAAAAAAACTATAAAAAAAAAAAAAAAAAAAAAAATAAGTTAAAGTTAAGTTAAAGAAAAGTTAAGTTAAGAAATATAACAAAACTGCATTTTCAATACTTAAAGGAAAAACTCAATTTAATTACTTCTGGACGCGAAAATCATACCTCTGTTATGTCGTGTTAAAATTGGGATCTTCCTAATGAACGCCACCTCATTTGACGCAAATCCATCACCTGTAAGCAACCCTCAAATCTTTGTAATGTGCCTTAAACCTTTTAATACATCTCATATCACTCCGTCAGTGAATCCCCATGTCCAAACTAATTCGATGTAAAGAATTACATTAAACCTATTTAACATACTTTAACTTTTCAATATCTATTCCCCCCCCAACATATTGTCCTTAAACCTCCACTCTTGGGAAATCTTCATTAATTAAGGAATTGGTCATGGCAAGCATAAGATGCAGCACCAAACCCAAGAATTGCGAACTGGAAGGGCGAACAACTCTAGTTTTGTAAACAAATTACCCAACGTCAGATAAAGATAATTTGCCTCTAGTTGACCAGGAATTTTATCCTTAGAAGGGATTGTTCAAGAAGAAACACCATCCTCCAACATCTTCTAATCATGATAGGTCGAGTAAACCATTTTTTAACTTCTCCCTATTAATTAATGAAAATTTTAAAAGTATAATAATTCAAATATAGCAGCTTAGAGCCGTGGAAGTGATCTGTAGACTAGCATATCAATCATCAAGTACTATTATGTCAATATTAATTTTTTAATGTGCCACAGCTAGAATCATTTAATACTCTTCTCCGGAGCATATTATATATATATATATAATATATATATACAATATAATAATATAATATATATAATATATATATAAACTATTATATTATAAATATAATATATATATAATATATAAATATATAACATATAATAAAATAATTATATATAAAATATATATATATATAGTATATATACTAATAATAATATATATATACTATATATATATAATATCTAAATATATATATAATATATATTTAATATATATAATTACTATATATACTATGTGTTGTGTGGTGTTGTGTCGTGTGTGCGCATGCCACATACTATAAGTAAATATTATATTATATAATACTATATAATAATTATATATTATATATAAATATATATATATATATATACTATATAATTACTATATATTACTATATATATATATAATACGCATGTTCCATATGTATATTAATTCAATGACTGAAAACAGACAAAGCATCTGCATAAACATTCCTTCTCCTAACTCCTGAGAACGTAATACATTTTTAAGACTTTGTTATTTCATTCCTCTAACAAGAAACACTTCTTATATTTCTCTTGTTTTGGCATTCTTTCGGATTTTTATTTCGCAATTCTTTCCAGACAACTTCCCACTGGCTCTCAATTGAGTTCATTGCTTGTAGCTAACATTCGCTATTTGCAGAAACGCATCCACGCCTTCTTGAAAAAGCCAAAGATTTGGCATTATCCTTTGAAGTGTTGGTGGAATTGAAAGTGTAAATTCGATACGAAAAGCGTTTCGATAGATTTGTATGTACAGTGACATCAATCAAAGGAACTAATTAAATAAACAAGTGAAAAATTCATTTAAAATTAATATTTGATATTTTTAAAATTAAATTATAATATATATATATATATATATATATATATATATATATATATATATATATATACAGACTATGCAAAAAAAAAAACTATTTTATGTATTTAAAGAAAAAAATATATATAATATATATATACCATGCTGTATGTGTGTGTAATTATATATATATATATATATATATATATATATATATATAATATATTATAATATATATATATATTTTATATATATATATATAATATATATATAATATATAATATATATAATATATATATATATTATAATATATAATATATATATATAATATATATATACTATACATATATACTAATCATATATACAATTAAATAACAATAACTATATATCATTATTATATATATATATATATATATAAACGGACTATGCTAAAAAATAAACTCTTTATGTATTTACAGGAATAAAAGTATTAAACCAGATACACATGATGGTTATGTATAAAATTTAATTATAAGGTCGGAGGTAAGAACTTTCCTCATAATAAATTGTATGATTTTTTCTATTAAATATTGTATTAATTATCAGTTACAGGAATGCATGCATATTAATTAATAGTTGTAATTGACTGAAATTTTAATCATTCAAATTATAATTGGTATGTCAATGCATATTAATTAAGGATTGTAATTAATTAAAGTAATGTTTAATAATTGAAAATGTAATTAAATTAATCCTTGTAATGCATGTCCATTAATTAATATTTGTAATTAGTAAATCTGTAATGAACCAACAAATCATGTATCAATTACTTTATCTATCTCATATGCTACTAAAATCAATGCAAGCATGCATTTTTACTTGGAGTAATCCATCTAAAAAGTATGTCTACATTGCTTTTAATCAGTTATAGAATTAATAGAATTAATTCTTTCTTTCTTTCTTTATCTTCCTCTTTTCCCCCAAGACTGGGGGTAAGGTATGTCATGTTTAATATTACTTCATCTTCCTCTTTTTCCCCCAAGACTGGGGGTAAGGTGCATGTCATGCATCGGAAAAGAAAAGCAGTAGAAGAATATGACAAAAGTCAAAAAGAAAGCCCAGCCTTACCGCCGCCTCTGTACCATTAATTAGTGAGAACTCGTCACAGACAAAACCCACCCTAGAGCTTTCATGACCGCAACGGACCCTACATAGTAAATCGATCCAATGTAAAGGGTTCATCCACTTGTCCCAGGTGGGCCACAACCATACCCCCATACAAAACCCCGCCATTCACTCCTAGTATGCACCTTTATTCTCGCCTCTGACAAAATCACATTTCTCTCCTTCAGACATTCGTTCACTGACTCAATCCACTTTTTCTTCAGTCTCCCAGCCGGTCAGTTCCCAACACACTCGCCACTATACATCCGCTTAACCAACCGACTTTCATTTATCCTTCCACATGACCAAACCATCTCAACATTACTTCATTTATTTCTCATTTACGCCCTTTCTTTACAACGATAATTACTTCTCTAGTACGTTCTTCCTCGATTTTATCAATTCTTCTCACACCTAGCATGCCCTAGATTGTCCAATCTGAACACATTATACTTTAGATCCTATACTTCTTATTCCAGGACATAGTCTCCTCTACTATACAATAACACAGTAACAGCATACCCTCCATGTAAGCCCTAGCGCCCTCAAGACTAAGTCCCTTTACATTCACCAACGAATTAATGCACCAGCAACCTTCCTGCCATTCACACTTTTCCTATAACACTCTGCATCATCCGATTCCCTTCTCATCCAACACATACCCTTAAATATTTAAACTCAGACACTTGTTCCAGCCTCTCACCATCTAACATAACTCCCAATTGGGGACTGTCCTCAATTCCCAACCTAAACTTTATCTACGTACTTTCAAACCCCTCCTTTACACACCCTGCAAATCTCTATACCAATCTTAAACTACCCTCAGATTCATCACACAAAACGAATTCATCCGCATATAATAGTTCAGCACCTCCACTCATCTCCCAATCTTCTCATTAAATTCACAAACATTTCGCCCATCCCCACCTCCTATATCTTCATAACCCCATCCATTAACAAAACTGAATAACCAAGCCGAGAACAATAACACAACCCATGCACTCACTCCGCTATTCAATACATAAAACACAATCACTTGTGACACCATTTATTTCTAACACACGCCTCACTATCCGTCATACATACCTTTGATTCTTCAGAAGCCTACCACCAACACCATATATCACTAACACCTGCCATAGAGCTTCCCTATTAACATTATCATACGCCTGTTAATTAATTATTTAATTAATTATTTAATTGGAAAGTTAAATAAATAATACAAATAAATTAAATAAATTAAACATCTTGGTTACTATTAAAAATCAATGTGACGGCATGACTTATCACATTGGAAGACCTAATCATATAAAAAGTATGTCTTACACTTGCTTTTTAATATAATTGTAAACATTTAATTAACTTTTTCAATAAATTCAGTATTTTTTTTACTTAGGTTGTTGTGGTAGTACTGCTTATATAATTCACAAAATATGCAATATAAGGAAACTATCCTCTCATTAGATGTTTCAAAATCCCTGCAAAGTTGTGCTGTGAAAAGGCACATACAATAAGTGTCAACCATTGCTAAGGATGGAAAGCAGAACCTTCATAGAATCTTGCTGAAAGCAGATAAGGCCGAAAATACAGAATAAATATCAGCAGCCTTCGACCACAAGAAAAAATCCTCTCCATTAAAAAAGGAAGGAAAGAAGTAAGAATAGTTTTGTTTTTAAAAAAGAAAAGAAAACATTTCTTCAAAGAAGTTTTTTTTTTTACTAATTAATTGATAGTATTAATTCAACTGTCATAAATAGGTTGAAAAAATAAATACAATTAAAAAACTAATTATTTTATTTTTTTTATAAAATATTTTTTATGATTGTTAATAGTACTTCAACTGTAAACCAATATCTCAATTAAATAAGAGATTTTTAAAAAAATAAATAGGTTGAAAATATTAACATAATTAAAATATGAACTAATTAGAAGTTCATATTAAATAATTATTTTTCAAAAAATATTTACAAAATTGTCAAAGTCACTCCAATAAACTAAATATCTCAATTTAAAGATAAAAATTAGAATATTGGAAAATTTATGACTAAGAACAAATATTAATATACATAATATAAATTATACTTTTTTAAATATCTTTCATGTACGATCTTGTATTCATTAATATGATACTTTGTGCACTGTAAGTAATGATTATATTATATTTGAATAGATACCCAATATTACCACTACCTACTACTCATAAACGAACCAACATCCCACATAAAACACTCTCCCTAACTTTAATAATACTAATACTAAATATATACGTAAAATAAATACAATAATATATAAATAATAATAAAAACCCATATATATATATATATTACTATATATATACTAATAATAAAATATTACTATATATACTATAATATATATTATATATAATATATCATATATAATATATATAATATTATACCTATATACATATACTATATATAATATATATATATATATATAATATATACATAAATATATACTATAAATATATTTAATGTAAAATACTACTATACTATATATAAGATATAATATATGTAACTTATATTATAGAAATATTATATATATATATATATATATATACTATATATAATATATATATATTAAATCATATATATAAATATATTATATATAATATATATATATTATCAATAAAATATATCAAATTTAAATATAATACTATATATATATATATATATATATATATATATATATACACACTATTCTGTGCTTGTCTGTGCATTCTTGAAAAGAATATAAGCCAGTACAAAAGCCAGTTGAAAATACGTGCAATGCGACAGGCGAAAGTGTGAGATTTGTCGGTTTATATGTGTGTTGAATAACAAATAGCGTATAAATAGAGCGTACAAAAGTCGTCCATAGTTATGTACAATGTAAGTATAGTGCAAGAAGTCTGTGCGTGTGTACGAATGTGCATAGAAAGCGTACACGATGATTGTGCAGACGAAAACAAGAAGTATTGAGAGAGAAATGATAGGAAATTGAAACAAGCGAATTGAGAAAATAAATTTTTAAGTAATAAAAAAAAAAATGAGAAAACAGATTTCTTTTTAAGAAAATCGTAAATCATCTTTAAATTACTTTATTAAATCCACCTCCATACGTTTCTTTCCTCACTCTCGACTCTTATTAAAATCGTTCGCACCAGCACACACTCATATGTGCTTATCCACATAAATGTACGTACATCTTACAATCACAATTTCACACACACAAAACACTCTCTAAGCCACATATTCGTTTGCATATTCTAAACAATGAGTGACTCACCACTCACCGATTAGATAAAGGAGTAGCTGATTTGCTCACTACCCACAAGCACACACACACATTTCCATTCGCCCAATAGAGGTTAAAACCGCGACCCTCAAAATTTTTAGGAGCTTAAGCAATAAGAAATAAAAAAAATAAAAGGAGGAAGACGTCAATAGAAAAACCCTTTCAACTCTGAAATAAAGAAACTAAAAAAATAACATAAAATATTAAATATAAATATACTTATATTATATATTACTATTATTATATATATATATATATATATAATATATATATATAATATAATATAATATTATATATTTTATATAGTATATAATATAATACTAATACTGTGTGTGTGTGTGTGTGTGTGAGTATGGGCATGTGTATGTGCATGTGTGTGCATGTATATATATGCATCCCAGATAAGGTATGTTGCATATATTTTTCTATTTCAGCTCGAAGCAGGCTTAAAGACTCCATGCTTTTAACTGAAAAAAATAACTTTGGAAAAAATGATTTCCAAAAATGCTTAAAATCGATTCTAAAAAAAAAGATAAGGAAAACAAGGTATAAGGAGAAATGGTAAGTTCCCAAAAATTTAACCTCCTCATAAGTTTTAGAATTAAGTCTAATTATAAGGGTCCGCAAATAAGTTGTTGGTAATTGTTGTTATTGTTGGTCTTTAATATTGTGTGTTAGCGGGTAGAGTCAATCAGGAAAGATGATCGACTTCACCATACTGGTAGTTTTTATCATCTATTATAGCCTCTTCCTATCACCATATGCGAAGCAATGGGGCCACCCCCTAACGGAGAACGGCATGAAGAGAAATAAAGATGATAGTTTAATTAAAAGAAAGGTAGAGATTTTAACTGTAGGAAAAGCTATAAATATCGAACTAAAGGGAAAAGCCAAGAAGACTTCTGCAAGAGAGAGACATAAAAGATTCTCCAGCAGGAATTTTCGCTTCAAGCGCTCCTTCCAATAACGAGGACATCTCCACAGGGCTCACCCCAGGTTTTCTCATCAGGCACTGCCAAGTAAAACCAAGAAAAGGAAGCCCAATGAACCAATTAACAGAGTTCTTTAAAAGGATGAACTTATTAGAAAATAAATTTGCCCTCCAACCAAGAGGAAATGAGAACCCTATAAAGAAGACTATGATTCACCCATCTCTGAATAATGAAGAAAATTCTTATATGAGCCAGGCAACGGAAAGTAATAGTTGGAATGAACAACCATTTTTCCTAATATGGGACAACACCTAACTCCACTAAGACCTTCTCAAAATTTATGGGGACCCAGAGACGGCCTGAGTATGGCACTGCCAAGCCCCCACAGTTCTTTTACTCCAATAATGGATTCTCCCAGTCCATGGGGACCATACAACCCCATGAGTATGACTCCTACAATGTATTCTCCCAGCCCACGGGGACCACATAACCCCATGAGTATGGCACCAATAAACCCTCATAGTGCTTTCATGCCTATGAGACATGAGTGCCTCCAACAAACTTCTTTTAGTAGTATGTTTGGATCTTTAGGTAATAATGCCCCTCTAGAGAACGTGCAACAATCGTTCACGGAATATCCTAGCGGTAACAACACGAGGAGAATTGCAATTTACACAACCCTCATAGGCCCACAGGGTATGAAGACATGGCGTCATTAGTAGTATGTTTGGATCTTTAGGTAATAATGCCCCTCTAGAGAACGTGCAACAATCGTTCACGGAATATCCTAGCGGTAACAACACGATGTGAGGGGGATCATTATCCACAAATCCCCTTTTAATATGTTTAATGGGAATATAAAGTAGATATTTAATTTTCTGTCTTTTTATATGAAAAGATGGTTTTGTGTAATGTTATAATGCTTTTCTACAGAAATTGGAAATATAAAGTTCATGTCTTTTTTACTATTTTTATTTTTCTTATTTAGAATTGTGTTTAGGAATAAATTTATGAAAAAGTATTTAAGTAATTTATATATATTACATGCACACATGTGTATGCATATACCTTCGGTATAGGCATTATGTGTGCATGAGGATTATGCAAAAGCATATTTTTATTTATGCAATTACACTATTTTTTTTTCCTTTTTTCAGCCTTATTAGTATTGGAAATTTTCGGAATTGTTATTTTTACGTACATGTACTATTTTTCTACAAGACATATAATAAGTGTGTTTACAAGTATATTCACAGGACAATTATCTCAACTTGGGAATAAATAAATATTATTTAGAGTTTAAGGTATGTGCTATTATTAAGGTAGGGTAGAAATGAAATGAATATATGTTATAATCATAAGGCTATTAATCTATTAATCATAATGGGTGTTTATGTATTTTAGGAGTTACATACTTCTCAAATCAAATTGAAAAAAACAGAATTCGACCCTCCTGGACAAGTCCCAACTTGCCAGGGTAGGTCCTCGTTTATATTATTTATATTATTATATTATTCTTATATTATGTTATATTTTTTATATATTGTAAATTGTAGTAAAATATCTTAATTACTTATAATTATATACTGAAATCATATCTTAAATAGAATGTGTGTAATGAATAATTTATTTTACTATCAATTTTATTCTCTAGTCATAGTACTCAAATTTATAAAGTCTATAATAGTAAATAATGAAATGTTAACTTAACTATATTCTTTAATTCTTTAATTTAATTGACCAAACATTAACTGTGGTTATTTTTTCCACAGGTTTTATTTTTGGGGTTTAGAAATTCAATTTCAGTTTTGGGATATATTTTAAAATTTGGATATATTTTAATTTGGGATTTCAATTTTTCAATTTGGGGTTTATTTAGAATCTGGCTTTATTTCAATATTGGGCTTATATCTCAATTTCTGGTTTAATTTAAATGTGATCATTATTATCTATAAACAAGCTTCTAAAGAAAACTTGATTACGCTGCTCATTAAGTTGAGAATTACGATTCTTATTCAATAACCAAAATTAACAAATTATACTCAGATCATTATTTTTGGGAAGGTTTTGGGATTTCTATGTAATTAAATTTCAAGTTGTTCCAAGGCTTAAAACGTTTTTTTTTAATTACTGTTCCATTGATTTAAATTTTTAGAAGGTAAATACTCACTAGTAACTCTAATTCATACAGTTCCAAAAGATATTAAAATAATTCTTTGTAATGTGTTATATTGTGTTATAGTTGCTCTTATAAATATTACTTAACTTCTGATCATTCTTTACTAGTTGACTCCTCAATTTCATTGTTTCATCAAAAAAGTAAAAGAAATTAAGAGAATCTTAGACGTAGATATAAAGTTAATATTGCTTTTGTGGATTATGAAAGTCAAATTTGATGTTTAACCAGCCTCTTCTAGACTGGTTAATTTGCAACACTGTTGAAGGCACACAAAGGACAGCCGCTGTGACACCACCCACATCAGCGAAAGCTTAAGTTCTACTCTATCCAGCCGATAAGGAGGGGAAATTAAACAGTATAACTGTTCTTAGATTAATTAATAATTATTGCTGTTATCATTCATCGAACGAATAATATTCATTTCATAAGAAAAGCCACTTGGTCTTGAATTAACGAGAAGGCGGTCAGTCAAACTTTTAGGGGGCGCGCAATTGTTAGAGTAGATTCTTCTCTCCATCTGTTCTGGCTAAGTGCCTGCTTGAATTAAAACCTATGAGATTGAACATCGACCCTCCCTTACATACTGTTAATTTAAGTGGCGCCCGAAAAGGGACTGTTCTTGCTGTGCCCGATACAACCGTTGTGATAATAGAAAATAGTTAAATAAGTAAAATAAATTTAAAAATAACTTACCATAACATATACCCTTGGAACATCTTTTCTTTTTTTTTTAACTAATTAAATCTTAGATAGGGCCTAACATAGCATAAGCTTATTAGCCTTTATTAGGAATAAAATAAATAAATAAATCAGAAACCGCAAGGTTTCATAAAAGGAAAAATAATAATTTCTTCTTTTCATTTTTCTATATAGTTTTTTTTGTTTTCTTATATACGTTATTATAATAAAAAGGCTCAATGGAAGCCGATGAAGATAAAGATAATCAGGCTCGTCTTGCTGAGTTTGTAGAAGCCCAAACTGAGCAAAAAGACTTCCTGATTCCAATGCCACCAGTAACCTTATCACCCTCAGGGGAAGAGGTTATTCCTGTAAATAAAGTTTTCGATATTATCGGAGGTTTAAATAATCATTTAACACAATTGCAAAAACAAGCTCAAGCCTTAGCAAATGGACATTCAAATGAAGGTGTAAATACACCAGTACCAGAAAAAGTAAATGTAGTAAAACAAAGGAATCCACAACCAGCATCAAATACACAAAGCCGTCCTCGGTGGAAATCATGGAGTGCGGATAGGCAGTTGCGAACCGACAATTTTTATATACCGGTGTAAGGGGGGATCAATTGTCCACCAAAACCCCTTACCTTTTTTTAATATAGAGAGTATTCAAAAATCGGTTTTGGTTTTATCATAATGATTATATATCTAAAAGTATTACAATTATTAGTTTTGATGTAAATAGTTGCAGTCTTTATTTATATTGATGTATTGGAAGAAATGTAAGTAAAAGGTTATTGAAATAGGCATTAAAATATATTATTTTTTCAATCATCATATTTCTATTTAATTCTACTTTCATGATTTATTTATATGTGCACAAAGGTTACATATATAACTGATGCTGATATTACAGGGATTTTCACCCCAACAACGTTCTAACCTGGGGGGAATCCCCATCAGGGAACATCATTGACAGTAGGGGGACTGAGTCGGCTTTACCAGTTACGAATCCTTCTTTGGTGAACCTACACACAGTTGATTTTACGGGTGCTTCTTTCATAGATTCATTGCTGGGAGGAACGGATTTCCCCTCCCCTGCAGACTGAAGTTCTTCTTTACATATGGGGGCCACTCAAATGACCATGGAAAGACCCTCAGGGGCTGTGGACAGTTCTGGGGGAGAGTCACTTGCTGCTCGGAAGGAAGCGGATTTCTCGGGATTTGGTGGTATTGATACGGGAAATCTTTTTTCACCCTTGTTGGAAAGATATCGTAGACGTGATTTCGGTGTGGTAGCGTACCCTAAAGAGTACTATTATGGCCAATAATTTCTACCACAATAATACTTCCAAATAAAATATTTGGGATAGACAAACGTATAGTGGATAATTTATTCTATAGTTTGCGTTGTGTTTCTTATTTTTCTTATTTATTTGTTAATAAATATTTTTTATTGTATTGCGTTGTGTTTTCTTTTTTATTAATTCCTTAATTATTATTGTCTTTTAGTTCTTATTAATATTTTATTCGTTTTAATATTTAATAAAGTATTCAATAAAAGTATGGTTCTATTTTATATTCCTGCTCAGTTATCTGCTTAAATGTTATAAATCCAAATCCTCTCGTTTTTATCATTTACGACAATATAATAATTCTTTGATAAAGCTCCTGTTACTAGTTATCAATATTTTTTTATTTTCGATTATTCAACCTTTATCTATATATTTATTTTATTTATTTTATTTTATCTTTATTTAATATTTTAAGTTTTTTATTTTTTTTATTTTATTCTTTTCTTTCTTTTTCAGCTCGGTGTGTGAAAAGTTTTACGACTTGGCTTGGAAAATGTCTATGATTTTTTTTTTTTCTTCCAATCTGAATACGATATTTTATTATTATTATTATTATTATTATTATTATTATTATTATTATTATTATTATTTACTTATTATTATTATTTACACTTATTTCATTTATTTAAATCGCCTTTTAATTATTTATTTATTCTCCTATTCAGAAATTGGAATAGAATGCTTAATTGTAATATACTTTTCTTTTATTTTGCGAATAAAAAATGTATGTGTTATCATTAACTTAGTTTATTTTATTTTCGTGGGTGGTTTTAAAGTAATTTTTTATTATTTAAACCATTTATTATATTTCTTAAATAAAACAATTTAAAAATGCAGTATATATTTTCAGTAACTTTAAATAATCTTATTTTCATTGTGTTCTTATTTTTATTATCTTATTTACATGAATATTTATATTTTAATAAATTATGTTTTCAATTTATTTTTATTTCCTTCGTAAATATTATGGTTTCTTTTGATGGTATTTACAAAATATGTCAACAACTCTTCAAAGACAAATCATTCAGGATATGTTGTTTACCAAAAGTCGAGTCTTATCTATAATTTTGAAGAGTTATACTATGGATCTGGATTCTAGAACTAATTAGTTTTCTTGTTCTTAAAATATCGATCTATTCACCTATAGATGACTGTTACTAAAAAGAAACTTTACTTACAACTTACAACTTATTTCATTTCGTAACTGAACTTAAATTCGGTCTTTAATTCAAGTTAAGCAATTCAAAGGTTAAACAATTTAATATACAATAGGTCAAGTTTAATCTCATGTAAATAATACTGTTTAAGTATAATAATCCAAATCAATGTTTATTATTTATTTACAACAACGAACGAAAAACTAAAATGTTTTCATAAACTATACGAAATATTTACAATTAACTTTTGTTAACAAAATCACTAATATCATCATATATTTCCAAAACGTATCTATTAGTTATATAATAGGCAAAACTTTATAATTTTAACAATCTTAACGAGTTTCAACTTATGTACAAAAATATAACCTTATGGTTACTACGATCACAATCAAGACTATCTTATAATCTTATGATTACTACGAGTAAATTCAAGGAGAACTATTCTAGCTGGGATCACGATCAAGACTATTATATAAACTTATGGCTACTACAAGCTAATTCAAGAAGAACTATTCAAGACGAAGACCTAATCAAGACTCTTTCTCCACGAAAAACTTCTGTAAACAACGGTATTGAAATGTTCGTGAGTGCGTTATCTTCAGAATCTTCTAGAAAACAGTGATGTGGCATTCTGTCATCTGGCAACGATGTGTTTCCATTTCTTATAGAAAAATACTGCAATTTCATAATAACAAGAGATTAATATTATAATTCCACAAATAAAAAGTAATTTATAAATTAGCTAAATGATCTTGAAATCCTTCTTCGGCCTATAATTCAAATCATAAATCATAATTTCGTTCTAGTCAAAATCTGGGAACTTTAGCATCTTTAGCATTTTTTACATTTTGACACTTTCCAGCAACATGGCCTTATTCGAATTACTTTACTAGCAACTTGTAAACAAAACTCATTCTATATATTATTCTAGGCCTAATTCGTGACTTCAAAATACATATATGCTGAAATTTATAATTAACATCAATGTTACTTTAAAACAATATAGCACAACATGATCTATAGTCAAACTGCATATGGTAAGTGCTAATTTCAAATATGATATAATATGACATAGGTCAGAATGACACAACTTAGGTCCCTAACTCATGATTTCCACACAACAAGTCCTATGTCAGGTTTCACCTATAGGTCACTAAATATTCTTTTAGGCCTATTTATCATAATTAAAGCAATTAATTGCACACAAAATCATTAGTAGCCCAGCCATGTACAAAATATTGTATATTTTTACCCTAATGGGCACTTTAACATAGGCTAGACTAAACTAGGCCAAGCTGAAATTAAATAAGAGATATTAGGGCATACTAAAATTGAAAACATACTCACCCAGTTGGAGATGGAGAAGGTGCCTACTACGACACCTCCTTCTTTAAGACTTACACACAGGATACAAAATACCTCATGATGGTTCGATGTGGTTAGAAAATGCTGGCGTGGTCCATGATGCAAATGCTGAAAAAGTCGACTAACTCGATGATAAGCCTCCAAACTTCCAATGTTGAATCATCTTCTGATGACGCTCAAATCATATATCTAATGTTCTGCTCTTTCTCATCTAGTAGTATTCAAAATGTCAAAATCTGATTCTGTTCTTTCTCATCTAGTAGTATTCAAAGTGTCAAAATCTGCTTAATTTCCTTTCAGGAATCTATATTCTTCCAACTTCCAGAACTCCCATATAATATTCTTCTGACTTCCAAAACTCCCATATTCTTCTCTTTTTTGTAATTTTCCATTAGTTTCCAGGTTACAGTTGATCTTTTATTTTATTACTGGAATTTCTGTCAATCAAAATTTCAATATTTTATCTCCCATTAACGATATTCCTCATTTCACTATCTATCTGTATACTGTTAATAACTTCAAACAGGAAATTCTGTATTTCTTCTTTTAATCTTCTTCTCTCTTTCCTATATATCATATTGTGAAATGTCTTCCCCAAAACCATCCGTTTGCTGATTCTCAAATTTCAGTCCTACTTCATCCATTTTCTCTACACCACTCGTACTCTTTAATTCAATGTTATTTTGTTGTAATTTCTCCATCCCCTGATCTTCCAAATCCCGATGCAATGTCTCCATATTTTCATAAGCGTCTACAAAACTTTCGTTATCCTCACTCCTACCACAAATTGACATATTCAAATGTTCCTTGTGTTGCATTTTAAAATTATGCAGCCATGCTTCCATTTTTTGTTCTTCCAACCAATCAAACCACTTTTTACAATGTTTGATTAAATGATCTCCACTATGGCAATAAAGACATGTATCTATGTCATCAAACATTTCTTTATCACACTTTCCCCTTTCAGCTGCTGTTTCCTCCATCATTCTAGCTTCTTCCTCAAACCTAGCCTGCTCTATCTCAGACCAACAAGGTAATATAGCCTCATGTTGTTGCCAATGTTTAAACCGTTCACAATTTTTAATCAAATGTGGTTCACCACAACAAGGACACTCTAAAATTTTCACATTTTTTCCTTTATTATCAAAATTACCTACTGGTAACGGTGTTTCCTTCATCATACCGTTTTCCTTCAAATCTTCACTAACTGGTTGCTTGATCTTAGTTTCGATATTATTTGCTGGTAATGGTATTTCTTCTAACATAAACTCTTCTTTCTTGAAATTTCCACTTGAAGGCTCGTTCCTCACATATCCCTCAAATATGATGGCTTCCACAATCCTCAAATTGTCTTCATAACATTTGGTCTTCGTGTCTTGCTGACAATCAATATGGCCAATATGGCTACTATTAAATGCTTGTGATTCCAAAATTTGTGACTGACGGTCATCACATTCAACTGAATCTATATTCTTGGGTATCTGACAACTTATCATACTATTCTCATCTATAGATGACTCCTTAATCTGACAACTTTTCGTACTTTTCTCATCTATGGATGACTCCTTAATCTGACAACGTTTCGTACTTTTCTCAATATATTAGGGGTATTTACAAATACAAATTGATTGCAGGGTATTGCATTTCACTATTATATATATATATTTAAATAATATTATAATTTAAAAAAATTAATAATATATATATTAATATATATATATATATATATATATATATATATATATATATATATATATATATATTATATTATATATATATATATTATAAATTTTTAATTTATATATATATAATATATTATAATATAGCTGATGTTTTAAAACCATTTCTTAATTTTTGTAGTCAAATATAAATTTTAAATATAGCAGTAAGACTCTCTGATTTACATTCTTAATATATCCAAAATATCGTGCTTATATATTCGGCATCTACTAACCCTCATAATCAGTAAAGTTATATGGGCTGTTTTACGGTACAAATGGATCGTAAAGTTTAGGGTCTAATTTTACGGTAGCAGTGAGTCAACGAGCCCCCTAAAATGGAGTATTAACCTTTTTAGGGGCTCGAGCCGATGGGGGAAAGGAGGGGGGGGAGTTTCATACCCCGAGGGGAATGTCGGAACCCCCGCGACACCAAAGACCAAAGAGCGGGGTTCCGGAGACGGAGGGGGGGGAATTAGTCCCACCCCATCTAGAGGCCGAGAGACCCTGACTCCTGACATCGGGGCGGACTACCCGTGGTATTCGTTAGTGATATACCCAAAAAACAATAAATCCAAAAATGAGTTACTTTTGGACAATTTATTCGCAAAATCTATTCGTACTCCTATAAATCTCAAAAACCATTTGGGACATTTGATTACTATAATATATATATTATATATATATATATATATATATATATATATATATATAATATATATAATTATATATAATATATATATATATTATCATTATATATTATATATATATATAATAATATATATATATATAGGTATACGTATATATATATTATATATATATAATATTATATATATATATATATTATATATATATATATATATATATATATAATTTATATATATATATATATATATATATATATATATATAATATATATATATATATATAATATTATATATATATCTAAGAATCTATTACTATTTTATCGATATTTATCGATATATCGAATATCAAGGTCAGACGACTGTCTACAGCTTTACTATATATATATATATTATATATATATAACTATATATATTATATATATATATAATATATATATATATATATATATATATTATATATATATATATATAATAATATTTTAAAATAATTTTATTAATTATTAAAATATAAATTATAAAATTTTAAATATAAGTAGTATTGGAAAGACTTTGACCACTGGCGGCTTTTTCGATATGAGGAATTAGAGATAGAGGTTCTGAAACTGGAATATAAATCATATATGGGATAAGGACGAATCCGTGTAATTTTCAAGTCTGGTAAGGATGGTATATAGAGGGGGTCACCGCCGAGGGTGGACCGCTGAGTATTGCGCTTACGCCATTGTTGCGTGATCGCGTGGGTGCGTTTAGGCCTAACGAGCGTTTGGGCGAACCGACCACATGAGGTCAAACGCACCGAAGGTCCTGTTTGACGCGACAGACACAGAACTGAAGCGTGCGTGCGCATACACATACCCCTTATTATTATTATTATTAACACCTCGAAGATTCGAATTTCCGAAGGAAATCGAATCTGAGTCGAAAAACGATCCTGTAAGGGATCGTTTTTTTACGCATTTTGACTTTGGATTCCGCCGGGTTTCTTCTTCGCAGCCGGTTCTGAGTCCGATATACATCTACATGGGTTAGGTTAACGTTTCGCTTTCAAACTTGGTATATGTTCTATCTAGGTGATAAACGATCCCTGGCAAGTTTTGGTGATCGTAGATCAACCCCTAAGGGGGTGCTGTCCCCTAGACGCAGTCAAATTCCCATCCTTGAAAACCATATGTTAGACTTAACGATAATCGGCTAAAATTTGCGATGTGATTTCATATGATGACGCAATCTCATCGGAGCCGAGATTACGTCCCTCTGCAGAGACCCCATTGGAGGGGGGTCCCGCTTTGAAAATAGAAGAAGAAATAGTGTTCCAAAAGAAGAAGAAGAATGAAAGAAGAATAAAGAAAGAAAGAAAATGGTCTTAAGATCTGCCTCAGAGGAGTAGGAGTTGACAGCTGCACTGATGCTGGATCCGGTACAGTGCGGTGCTGGTGTGGTAAATATTTGTATAATATACAATAATTTTTTGTAAAATATATGTTTATAAGGATGTGAGATCTCAACTAAGGTGTTTGAGACTCTCTCATAAGCAAGAAGGTAGCGTCATCAGGCTCCCAGTCGATGCGGGGTGCGCGCCCGCAGGCGCGGCAAGCAGTGCAATCAGCCGGCGCGATCCCGAGCAGCCGTGCGCGCGCTCCAGCAGAAATTTTGGGTAGTAGTATGATGCCGCAGTTTGAGCGTTGTGGCAGCTTTTTCGATATGAAGGAATAAGAGATATAGGTCTTGAAACTTGGAATATAAATCTAAATATTTGGGATAAGGACGAATCCGTGTAATTTTCAAGTCTGTAGGATTGTAATATAGAGGGGGGTACCCCGGAGAGCGTAAGCAAGCTACGCCGCGTTTAAGCCTTCTGGCTTCCAAACCGAGATTGAGTTAAGCCTAACGCTAATCATCGACCCAGGTGGTTCGATGCGCGACGAGAGAGAGCGCGTGCGTGCACATACACCCAATGTATTATTATTAATACGTCGAAGATTCGATTTCCGAAGGAAATCGAATCTGAGTCGAAAAAAGATCCCTGTAAGGGTATCGTTTTTTTTACGCACTCCGACTTCGATCCGCGCGGCCGCGTCTTCGAATCCGGTTTTGACTCGCCGACGTTGAGAGCAGCCTGCCTCCGCCTCCACGAACTTATCGTATTAGGGTTAAAATTTTGGAGAGTGTTAGATAATGAGGTAACCTAGTGTATACGAAGTTACGCCCTCCTGGGATGCCCCCGAAGGGGGGGACCCACCCCTTTCAAACATTAAATATTGACGTAGAAGCTGAAATTTTGTGAGAGGATTCAGAGTTTGAAGTTTCTAGAAAGACTGTGGTATGGAAATTCAAGGAGTGGCTCCGGCACCGGTGCTGGAGCCACTGCGGTGCTTACGTTAATAAAACATTCGTATTAACAACAATGTAGGTGGTCCTTAAATATATGAATAGTGTAATGGAAATTTGCGATCATATTGTATACATGCATCCATTATGAAAAAAAATGAATCCACAAATAAATAAATCACACAGATAATAAATTTCTATTTTTTTGTGTACACGTATAAAGTGCTATGTAATCCATAGCAAAAGCAATTATTTATTAGTCTTATCACTATCCAACCTCCCTCCTGAACATCTGTGATCTATTGATCTATTTGATTAAGGTCAAAATTTTTTTACTAGAATTGTAACGTTTTACATACCTAAAAGCAGTAAATCACTAAATCAATAGATCACCATCCATCTACCTTCCTGTTACCCTCTTCTGACCATCTGTGATCTATTGATCTATTGATTAAGGTCAAATTTTTTCCTAAATTGTAAGTTTTTACATACCCTAAGCAGTAAAACTCAACTAAATCAAACCCATCCATCTTTACCTTTCTGTTACCCCTCCTGACAATCTATGATCTATTGACTATTTATTAAGGTCATATTTTTTACTACAATTGTACGGTTTTACAACCCTAACAGTAAATCACTAAATCAAACACCATCCATTTACCTTCCTCCACCCTCCTGTAAATCCTTGATCTATTGATCTATTGATCTATTGAATTCAAATCATATCTGTTGATCATTTTGGATAAACATAACATAAAATCAAGTTCTTTATACAAAGATCATTCAATATATGTCAACGTAAACAAATTTTCAAACATTAATAAGCTAAGCAGACGCATCATCTAAACTAAGAAATAATGCCCAAAGAGGAACAAACATAAAACATCTTAAGCAGGAATAAATTGTTAATTCACAAAGTTCAACACTTAACATCAGTAAACAACTAAATGTTGCAAAACCTAACCTAACCTATTACTTCTTTTTCAAGCATATCTCTATATATTTAACGTTAATCTTACACTAACTAACAGTAACATTTAGCAAAATTTCTACAACATTGGTTAATTATCATACAGACCACGAATATATGCTAACAAAATAAAGTTTCCACATTAATAAAAGCTAACATAGCACAACTGAAACTAAGAAATAATGCCACAAAAGACAAAAATACCACAACTTAACACAAATAAAGAGTCAACAATTAACAAAGTCACACTTAACACTAGTAAAAGTAACTAACATTAACAACGAGCCAAACTTATCAACAGTAATAGTAACTAACAAGGCTCACAAAAACATAATCCATTCTCACTTTATCAACCAAATCTCCCATAGTAATATTTAACAAAAAATTATTTACCATAACTTACTACCACCCAGCAATAATACCTAATGGGAATAAGACAAAACAAAAGTAATTAGTTTTACTCTCTGTAAAGCTAAACTATGAACATGACGCTTAGCACCCAACAACCAGACGAATAAACAGCCTCCATCAACAAATGTAGTCAATAAATCGAAAATACGAAGAGGGAACTAAAACAAGTCTTCATTTTTTATAACATATATATTTTCAATTGAAAACTATTGCTAAAAGACATAAAAACATATAAATAAACATAAAAATAATAAATCTTATTTTAAAATATATTAATTCATCTATCAGCGAACATAGGATTCAAGTTTGGGTACATAATCCTAAATTCTCTAAAAGATTCAACAATCCTTTGAAAGGACGTATAGTATAAATCCTTCAGCTGCACTAACCATTTTTTTCTGCGTATTTTGATTCAGCAGCACTCATTTCTCTCATACAAGAGAGAAGTAAACCTCTCCAAGCTGATAGTTATTAACCCAGTCCTGTATACTGCATTATAGGGGAAACCGCATGTTTCGGTGTAAATATCATAGATTACACAATATATGCTATACGTATTAAGTCCTCAAGTATGCATCGTTAAGGTGCGATGTTTATTCGGTTTTTTTATTTTAAGCAATGTCGTTATGTAATTTTTCAGATGTTCGAACTGTGAAACCACAATACACGTACGCATGAAGGTCTCACTATCAGTGGGTTTCCAATAGTTGCGTACATCAGGGTTTTAATAACCGTACGATGATGAGAACGTCGAGCGTCTAGTTCGTATTATCACCTCTTCAACCACTGATGTGCTGTCACCGTCTGAAAGATATTTCAACTACTCTCATGACCGCATTGGATAACACACAGCTTATCCTCTAGCATAGGCCGGCAGCGATGTCGGGACAATCTTGAATGTCCATCAGCACAGAACGCGAATAAAGAGTCTATTATTTGAACTCCGGCAAGGAATAGCAAGCAATGTATATCCGGTATCATCCGGTTGACGATTAATATAAAATTGACAACATCGTTGGGCAATACACGAGCCTCCTTGTGAAGATATTTACAACAGGTTAGAGATGCGGGGAGATGTCATCTTACCAGTAGAAAAAATGTTCTACTGAAGGAAATCGTATGCGTAAAAAACCCTTATAGGTAATGAAATTCTTTCTTTCAGCCAATCAGAAGAAAAGTAAACAAGAATATGACATACGAACGAACCATATCAGTTCAAAAGGTATATATTCTCGTTAGAAAAAAACAACAACAATAACAATAACAGTTTTCACTATGGTAATATATGTATACAAAGGGATCTATACAGTCAAATTGACATGAAATGAGCTTATCCAAAACAAAAAACAAAACAAAAACAATAATAATAATAATAATAATCAATGTTCATAACATACAAATAGTTTTTACATAGGCTTAAGATCTAAAAACGCTAAATCTTTACATTGAAAACCAATCATTTTCGTCGTTATATTTAATATATTTTTTCACTTCATCGATACCATCATTGAGTACATATGTTAAAAGTTCACGTTCAGACACTAAAATATGTTTACTCGATAGATCCTTGTGGTAAGCACTTTCACTCCATTGTTTTCTAAATAGATAAACGAGTTTCTGAATTTTCTTGAATTTAAGAAGCGTTCAATGATAGTCTCGGAATCATCAACTAGCGTTTTCTTGAATGTGCAATATTCCTGATACAGCATGTAATGCGCAACAGTTACATAATCAAGACAGCATTTCCGATTTCTTAGTTTGCGTTATTACATTCCTACAAACCTCCGACAGATATTTTATCGGTTTTAATCCAGAAATATAGATTCTACGAGCCGTAGGTTTAAATACACCTGTGTCATTACACATCTTCCATACTCGAACCACCAATCGGTGCTGCGAAATTACACCCTTAGAAAAAGAGATAGTAAGATGACTATCTTTATGACATCCTCTTCTAGCAATAATCGTTTCCGGTGATTCTACTAAAACGTTGGTAGAGTCAGAGTACTCCTTACCCCATTCTGCAGCATGAACGACATATCCAGAGTAGTTCATACTGTACTCCCAAAAAAATAACCGTTTGTTACTTGCGGTTATACAGATTGATTTAATACTATGTGAAAAACCAGAACCATGGGTTTTCTTTTATATAAGAATGAAACTCCACACCTTCCTGGGATCTTGATTTACCACTTGTATAATCTTTGTATAGGGGGTATATCTGTTAAACGCCCTGCATATTGTTTCACTTAATGAAGAAATAGACAGCTTTTAACGGAGCACAACCTCCTAATGCTTTCAAGTCCACTACGATTATGACGTAAAACAAGTATCATGAGAAAAGATATTATAAAATTAAGGATACAAACACAAGCCTAACAGGAAGGCTAAACCTGTTTTACATTCACTTTTAGGCCTTACTCTCCGTTCGTTTTATGTTTGTATTTCATGTTTCATTCAACGCTATCACATTGGGCAAACTAATAAACGCTAATTGAACCTAAGAACATAGCATATCTAACTTACGAATAAACAGTTTTCATTAACAAGTCGGTTACTCATCTACGGTAAATAACTTAACACCATTCTTAAAACTAAGCCTACCCGATCCCTTTTTCCGAAACATACGCAAATACTTAAAATCCCGAGGCTCACCCGCATACTATCATTAGGGTTGGCCTTTATCTTAATACAAAAACCTCTCCCAAAGGCGCTCACGCATCAACAATAATCTCAATTCTTTATGATACATAACCGAACAATTTTATCCTGACATAGCATGGTAGATTTGGCAGCAGCGCATCATACAGATTCGATTTGATAGCACTGTAGGCACTGTAAGCGCTACTAGGAGATCACCCCAGAGAGATGCATGAAGACCCATCTCGGGGTACCCTGAAGGGGGTGTAAGCGGTAAGGGCGCAGCCCTCTGGGCTGTGCCCTTATGTATCCGCTTACACCCCTTCAGGGTACCGCCGAGATGGGTCTTCATGCATCTCTCTGGGGTGATCTCCTAGTAGGCGCTTACAGTGCCTACAGTGCTATCAATCGAATCTTATCGATGCGCTTGCTGGCAAATCACCAATGCTATGCTCGGATAAAATTGTCGGTTATGTATCATAAAGAATGAGATTATGTTGATGCGTGAGCGCCTTTGGGAGAGCTTTTGTATAAAGATAAAGGCAACCCTAATGATAAGTATGCAGGGTGAGCCTCGGGATTTGAAGGTATTGCGTAATGTTTCGAAAAGGGATCGGGGTAGGTTGAGTTTTAAGAATGGTGTTAGTTATTTACCGTAGATGAGTAACGAACTTTGTTAATGAAAACTTTATTCGTAAGTTAGATATGCTATGTTCTTAGGTTCAATTAGCGTTTATTATTTGCCCTGTGATAGCGTTGAATGAACATGAAATAGCAACTCGAAAACGAGAGTAAGCCTAAAAGTGAATGTAAAACGGGTTTAGCCTTCCTGTTAGGCTTGTGTTTTATCCTTAATTTTATAATATCTTTCATCATGATACTTGTTTTAACGTCATAAATCGAAGTGACTTGAAGCATTAGAGGTTTGTGCTCCGTTTAAAAGTGTTTCTATTTTCATTAAGTGAACAGATATGCAGCGTCTTACAGATATACCTCTTATACAAAAGCATTATACAAAGGGTTAATAAGATCCCAGGTGTGGGGTTTCAACTTATATAAAGAAACCCGATGGTTCTGGTTTTTCACATGTATTATATCATCTGTTACCTGCAGTAACAAACGTATTTATGAGTACAGATGAACTACTCTGTATATGTCGTCATTTAACAATGGGTTAAGGAGTACTCTGACTCTACCAACGTTTTAGTAGAATCACCGGAAACGATTATTGCTAGAAGAAGATGTCATAAAGTTAGTCATCTACTATCTCTTTTTCTAAGGGAATAATTTCACTTCACACCAAATTGAGGTTCGAGTATGGAAGATGTGGGTAAATGACATCAGGTGTAAGTTTAAACGTACGCTCGTGAATCTATATTTCCTGGATTAAACGATAAAAATATCTGCTCGGAGGTTTGTTAGGATGGTAATAACGAAACTAGAAATCGAAATGCTGTCTGATTATGTTAACTGTTGCGCATTACTGTTGTATTCAGGAATACTTGCTCGATTCAAGAAAAGGGGGGGCGCTGGTTTGATGATCTGAGACTATCATTGAACGCTTCTTTAATTCCTATAGAGCTACAGAAACTCATCTATCTATTTAGAAACAATGAAGTGAAAGTCTACCACAAACTGATCTATCTAGTAAACAACTTTTAGTGTCTGAACGTGAACTTTTAAACATATGTACTCGTGATAGTATCAATGAAGTGAAAAAATATATTAGATATAACGACGAAAATGATTGGTTTTCAATGTAAAGATCTTAGCGTTTTAGATATTAAGCCTATGTAAAAACTATATGTATGTGATGAACACTTGATTAATTATATTATTATTAGTTTGTTTTTTGTTTTTGTCTTTTTTGTTTTGAATAAGCTCATTTCATGTCAATTGACTGTATAGAGTCTCCTTTGTATACATTATATTACCATAGTGAACTGTTTATTTGTTATTGTTGTTTCTTGTTTAATGTTCTTTATACCTTTTGAACTGATATGGTTCGTTCGTGCATTGTATTCTTGTTTACTTTCTTCTGATTGGCTGAAAGAAAGAATCTCATTACCTATAAGGGTTGTTTACGCATACGATTTCCTTCAAGTTGGACATTTTTTCGCTGTACTGGTGCGATGACATCTCCCCGCATCTCTAAACCTGTTGTTAATATCTTCACAAGGAGCTTCGTTATTCCCAACCGATGTTGTCATTTTATATTTAACCGTCAACGGGATGGATACCGATACATTGCTTGTAATCCTGCCGGAGGTTCAAATAATAGACCTTTATTCGTTTGTGCTGATGGATTCATCAAGATTGTCGACATCGCTGCGGGCATGGCTAGAGGATAAGTGTGTGTTATCCAATGGATCGATGAGTAGTGAAATATCTTTCAGAGGTGACAGTGTGAGAGGTGATAATAGAATAGACGCTGCGTTCTCATCATGTGACGGTATTAAAACCCTTGATGTACGCAACTATTGGAAAACCTATCGATCGTGTGACCTTCTGGCGTACGTGTATTTTTTTCACAGTTCGAACATCTGAAAATATTACAGCATTGCTTAAAATAAAAAACGAATTACATCGCACCTTCACGATGTTGACATGACTTGAGGACTTACTACCGTATATGCATATGTTATATCCTATGATATTTACACCCGAACATGCGGTTTCCCCTATAATGCAGTATACGATCGTAATAACTATCAGCTGGATGAGTTTACTTCTCTCTTTATGAGAGAATGAGTGCTGCTGAATGCAAATATACGCAGAAATAATGTTTAGTGCAGCTGAAGCATTTATACTTCACGTCCTTCATAAATAAAAGATGTTTAATCTTTAGAGAGATATATATGGGTTACCCAACTTGAATCCTATGTTCGCTGATCAGCATGAATTAATATATTTAACAATAAAATTATATTTTTAATGTATTTATATGTTTTTATGTCTTTATAACGCTTTTTCAATGAAAATATATGTTTATAAAAAATGAAGATTGTTTTAGTTCCTCTTATGTTCGATTTATTGACTACATTGTTGATGGAGGCTGTTTATTCGTCTGGTTGTTGGGTGCTAAGTACGTCATGTTCATAGTTTAGCTTTACAGAGATAAAACTTTACTTTGTTGCATTTATCCGTTAGGTATTATGATAGTAAGGTAAGGTTATGGTAAATTTTTGTTAAATATTACTATGTTGGATGATTTGTTGATAAAGTATGAGGAATTATGTTTTTGTGACCCTGTTAGTTACTTTTACTGTTGAGATAAAGTTGCCTGGTATCTTGTTAGTTGGCTTTACTAGTGTTAAAGTGGTGGAACTTTGTTTAAATGTTGACTGTTTATTTGTGTGTAAGTTGTGTTATGTTTGTCTTTGGGCATTATTTTCTTAGTTCAGTTGATGCTATGTTAGCTTTATTAATGTGGAAACTTTATTATGTTAGCATACTTTCGCTGGTCTGTATGATTATTAACCAATGTTGTGAGAAAATTTTAGTTAAATGTTACTGTGTTTAAGATTAACGTTAATATGTTATTAGAGATATGCTTGAAAACGTAAGATTAGGTTGTTTTGCATACCATGTTAGTTGCTTTACGGATGTTAAGTGTGGAACTTTGTTAATGTTAACTCTTTATTCGTGCTTAAGATGTGTTATGTTGGTCTTTGGGCATTATTTTTCTTAGTTTTACGATGATGCTATGTTAATCGCTTTATTTAATGTGGAAAACTTTGGTTACTTTGAACATATATTGAATGATCTTTGTATAAAGAACTTTGATTTTATGTTATGTTTATCCAAAATGATACTGGAAAAATATGACTTGAAATCAATAGATCAAATAGATCATGGAGATCAAGGATGGTTAGGAAGGTGACAGGACGGTAGATGGATGTGTTGAATTAGTGATTTAACTGCTTTAGGGTATGTAAAATCTTACACAATTTTAGTAAAAAATATGACCTTAATGAATAGATCAATAATCATAGATGGTCAGGAGGGTAACAGGAAGGTAGATGAATGGTGTTTGATTTAGTGATTTACTGCTTTAGGGTATGTTAAAACGTTACAATTTTAGTAAAAAATTTGACCTTAATCAATAGATCATAGTCACAGATGGTCGGAGGGTAAACAGGAAGGTAGATGGAGGTGTTTGAAATTTAGTGATTTACTGCTTAGGGTATGTTAAAACGTTTCAATTTTAGTAAAAATTTGACCTTAATCAATTGATCAATAGATATACAGATGGTCAGGGGGGAGGTTGGATAGTGGTTTGATTTAGTGATTTACTGCTTTTAGGGTAATGTAAAAACGTAAATTTTGTAAGTTATAAACAAAAAATAAGAAATTTTCTATTTTTTATTTATGTTTATATTTTGATTTATTTTTTTTCTTAATGGTTCTGAATTTATATTTCCGAAATCTACAGATCCAATAACATATATAAGACACCTACAATTGTTGTTATACGAAATGTTTATTAATAAGCACACCCGTGGGCTCCAGCACGGTGCCCGGAGCCAACTCCTTGATCTCTATACCAAGTCTTTCTAGAAATCAACTCCGAATCCTCTCACAGAATTTCAGCTTTCTACGTCAATATTTAATGTTTGAAAGGGGTGGGTCCCCCCTTCGGGGGTCCTTGAGGGCGTAACTTCGTATACACTGAGGGTTACCTCATTATCTAAACCACTTCCAAATTTTAACCCATACGTAATATAAGTTGCGGAAGGCGGAGGGCAAAGGCGGCTCTCAACGTCGGCGAGTCAAAACCGGATGCGAAGACGCGGCCGCGGCGGAATCCGAAGTCGGAGTGCGTAAAAAACGATCCCCTTACAGGGATCGTTTTTCGACTCAGATTCGATTTCCTTCGGAAACATACATTCTGATGTAATAATAATAATAATAACATTGTGTATGTGCACGCACGCGCTCTCTCTCGCGCCGCATCGAACACCTGGGTCGATGAATTAGCCGTTAGCTTACTCAATTCGGGTTGGAACGCCAGAAGGGCCTTAAACGCGGCCGTAGCGCTACGCTCCTCGGGGGTGACCCCCCCTCTATATACATTCCTACAGGACTTGAAAATTACCGGATTTCGTCTTATCCCATAATATAGATTATATTGCCAAGTTTCAGACTTATCTTATTCCTTCATAATCGAAAACGCTGCAACGCTCAACTGCGGCATCACTACTAACTACCAATTTCTGCGGGCGCGCGCACGCGTCGGATCGCGCCGGCATTGCACTGGCTTGCGCGCCTGCGGGCGCGCACCCCGCATCGACTGGGAGCCTGATGACGCTACCTTCTTGCTTTTGGGAGTCTCAAACATCCTTATTTGAGATCTACATCCTTATAAACATATATTGTTAACAAAAATATTGTATTATTATACAAATATTTACTAAATCCAGCCGACCGCATGCACCGGATCCAGCAATCAAGTGAGCTGTCAACTCCTATCCTCTGAGTCAGATTCCTTTCTCCATTCTTTCCTTTCTTTATCTCTGCTTCATCCTCTTCCCCTGTTTGCATTCCATGCAATTTCTTCCTCTATTTTCAATTTTTGATTCCCCTTACGGAGGACGCTGAAGACGTAAATTGTCTCCGATGCCGATTGCGTCATCATATAAATCACTCCAAAATTTTAGCCCGATCGGTTAAAGTCTTAAACATGGTTTTTCAGGATGAATTTGACCTTGGCTCTAAGGGGGCAGCACCCCTTAGGGGTGATCTACGATCACCAAAACTTGCAGGGATCAGTTTATCACCTAAATAGAACATATACCAAGTTTGATAGCGATACGTTAACTCTAACCATGGTAGATGTCAATATCGGACTCCAGAACCGGATGCTGAAGAAGAACCACGGTGAATCCAAAGTCAAGTGCGTAAAAAAAAACGATCCTTACAGGATCGTTTTTCGACTCAGATTCGATTTTCTTCGGAAATCGAATCTTTCGATGTATATATAATAATAATAAGGCCGGTATATGGGTATGCGCACGCGCGCTCAGTCTGTGTCGGTCGGCCAAACAGACCTTCGGTCTGTTTTGACTCCATGTGGTCGGTCGCCAAACGCTCGATTAGCGCTAAACGCCCCACGCTGGATCACGCACAAGGGCGTAAGCGCAATATCAACGTCCACCCTCGGGGTGACCCCCCTCTATATCCATCCTACAGTCTTGAAAATTACACGGATTCGTCCCCTTTATCCATAATTAGATATATTCGCAAGTTTAGACCTCTATCTCTTTCTTTCTATCGAAAAAGCCGCCAGTGTCAAAGTCTTCCAACTACACTAAATATATATGACTATATATTATAGTATACTATACCTTATCTACCTACCTATATATATATACTATATATATATATATATATATATATATATAATATACATATCCTTATACTATATACTTATATATATATTATGCAAGATGATTGGTTTTGTGTGGCGAAATCTGAAGAGAGTTTGAGTCGGTTTGGTAGAGAGTTTTGGCAAGGTGTGTAAAAGGAGGGTTTGAAATTAAATGTAGTAAGGATTCTGGCCGGAATTTGACATTTTTCCGGTTCCGGCGGAATTTTTCAAAATTCCGGACCGGAATTACTAATCTACTTCTGAAAAAAAATTTGATGGAAGGGATTTATTTTAAATAACCCATAGCCAATCTTTTACAAAAAATTAGAGCCCTTGGTAGCTTCATACAGTGTATATTTAAATAAAGTTTATTATATAGAGTTTTTATCATTTATTTCATTAAATTTAAATTTAATTTTCCCAAAATTATAATATATTATATATATATATATATATATATAATATACTAATATATATATTATATAATAATATATATATATAAATATATATTATATATATATATATATATTATATATATATATATATATATATATATATACTTATTATATATTATATATATATATATATATTATATATATATATGATAATATATATATATATATATATATATAATATATATAAATATATATATATATATATATATATATTATATATAGTATATATCATATATATATATATAATATATATATATATATATAGACTAGTATATTATATATATATATTATGATATATATATAATATATACTATATCATATATATATATATAATATATATATATATATATATATATATATATATATATATATATATATATATATATATATAATATATATATTATATATATCTATATAATATAAGTTTTCTTTAAACACTTTTGAAAATATGCTGTATTGTGGTAATTTAGTAAAAGAAATGGTTCACTAGCAGTATTGGGCTAATATTTTTAAAACCGAGTTTTCCTCAAATATATTTCTTGCTTCTGAAAATGAAAATAATTTCTTCTGAATATATGGGGGCACTGAAATGAGAGTAAATTTTTGGGTAAGTAATACTGCTTATGTTTGGTAAATTTAGCTTGGCCACTTTCCACACAATTAAGTATTCATCTTTCCAGATTAGAAATTGATTTCTCTGGTAAATAAAAAATTTCAATTTTCTTTAGTAAGATTTTCATCTTTTGAAGAGCCATTGATTTTTTTTTTTCCTTTTTCACTAACTGACTCGCTGTCACTTTAACTTTCTTCAAACTTATAAAAACTAGTAACTTTGGCAGTAATTCTTTTCTTATGCTTCCTGATGATTTGAGGTACTTGGCCAAATCTAAAGTTCATTGTAAGATAATGCTTGTTTCTGAAAATGGATGGACTGACTCATCGCCTGAAACCTTCATCTGTACTGCTACTACTATTAATTTATTTAATGAATTTAATTATTTGCATATTTCTTCAAGCAGCCATTTTCTACTCCAATTCTCTTATTTCATTAGAAAATAAAGTACAGTTTTGTATCTTGGGTCTACTAAAGTACTTAAAACAATTATCTTGTTTTGATATATATGTCTATTGATCCTTTCTCCTCATTTTATTATAAAAACTACATTCTAATGCCATTCTTCGCTCTTCTTTTAAGTCTGAAACTCTTGCTGTTATCCCTCGGCGAGTTTGAGAGATAATGCTGGAGAGCTAAAATATGGTAGAATAATTGATGATATATTGATTTTGCCTTATAGTTTCCGTAAATCATGGAAATGGTTGCAAAACTGTACTCTTAGAATTTTTTCAAGTAATTGCCATTTATTAGCAGTCAAAGCTTAAATGATGATTGTTTATATATAAACTTGCAGAGGTTTTTCAAACATTCAATTCTTTCTAGAATCAAATATGTGCTATTCCACTTGGTTTTTAACATCTTGAATTGGCATATGT
>JABUQX010015568.1:85000-96169 GCA_015478945.1 Trachelipus rathkii | reverse complement strand
TTTCAACTTCTGATATTTTGGCACATCACAATTTTTTATAATTAACAATTCTGCATAATATTTTTTATTGATCCTTTTAATATTTTGTTTTTATAGATTAGTCCGATGGAATGTTTGTTGAGATTTTTAGAAATTCCAGATGATGATACTGTCAGTGTTGATTTAGAACAAGGCGCTGTGATTATGCTTTGTCATTTAGATAGACTTGCATCACCACACATGCCCCCGTTGCATAGCCCCTACGGTAGACCATGTCAGGGACAGGAGGTATATTTAATTTTGAAAATATAGTATTCTTTCAAATCAATATTAAGATGTTTATAGTGTTTGATTTTTGTTTGGCCGTTTATTTATTTTTCACAGGTTATTTCATGGGGTTGGCTTTCGTGGGCAGCTGTTACAAGTCCTTCAAGACCTTTCAATTATTGTGATAGCTTGGCCGAACTGGGTATCAGAAGCTTAGCATGTGGAGAAAAGTTTTTTATCATCCTTACTCAGAATGGGCGTTTATACAGTATGCCTTATGCAGCAGAAGCTCAAACACCTCAACTAATACAAGGACAGCCAGATGAGGAAGTTGTAAAGATTGCTTGTCATCCCGATGGAAAACATTCTCTAGCCCTAACATTCTCAGGAAGGGTATGCTTAATTTATTTGTATGCAACATTCATAAATGTATTTTGAAAGTTTAAGAAACTTTTAAAATTAATTTTAAATATAGATAATTATTTTCTAAATCAAAATATTTGAGCAATCCTGTCCAAAAGTTTACATCTGGTAGTATGCATTTCCATCTGTTATTGTCTAAAATTAAAAAAAAAGTAGGTTTGTTAAATTCATTTATACGGGTAAATTATTATTAATTATCATTGTGTTCTGAATGAACATTTTAATGACCTTTTTTTATAGGTAATTTGTATAAGGCTTTCTCTTAAAATCGTAAACACATATTAATTGAATTTTATTTAATTCTTATTTATTCATTTGTCCTACGTAGTGATATTCTTTATTGTCTTTATAAATATACTTTTAGAATAATATTTTCCATTTCTAATGAAGGTATAAAGCTTATGTCATTTATTTATATATATATAACTTATATTAATATCTATTAGTATAATAATATATATAATAGTATTATAATATAATATGTAATAGATTAATATATAATATATTATAATATAATAGAATAGGTTATTAGAAAAGTGTAGTTGTTATAATTTGTTAATTTTATATTAATATATAATATTATATATAATTAATATATAATATATATTTTATTTATATTATTTAATATTATATATATTATAATATTAATAATATATACTAATATATTTTATAATATATGATAATTATTAATAAACTATTTATATATCCTCCTACCATTTTTCCTACCCAAGATGTGGGTATAGGAGTGCGTAACAATGTATCGCAGAAACAGAAAAGTAGTAGAAGAATATGACACAATCGAAAAGAAAGCCCGATTTATAATATGCCTTTATTATACTATTATTGAACTACAATGGAATTCGCCGCACGGAAAATCCACCATAAAAGCTTTCAACGGGACCCGTGCAGACGGACCCTTACACTATGGTGCAATCTCGCAATGTGGGGATTCATTCCTTGGAGCCCAGGTGTTCACATAATACCATACTAACTTGCTTTTTTTACCAACGATATTGCGCTCTCATATTTAATTCACTTTTTTTCTATTGCGCTCCCATTGCCAACTTCACATTTATCAACTTTCCTCCAAGACATTTCTTTTGTGCTGACATCAATCACACTATAATCTTTCGTGACTCTCCATGCCAGTCAATTCCAACACAATCTCACATCTACATCTATTATACATTCCTCGTGCCTTAGCCAACCGACTCTATCATCCATTCTTATCCACTATGACCAGAACCATGCTATATCAGTTAAATGTAATCATTATATTTCATCATTATTTCTCTCAAAATTTATTATCGCTATTTTTCATACTTACATATATATCACACTCTGTAATAACTGTTTCATACCATCATTAATATTATTATTTCTATAATTCTTATCTAACACCTCTAATCATTACGCTCCTAACGATTGTACATTATACTGAACACTTTGATCTTTAGATCTTAATACACTTTAATGATCCAAACCACACCGACTATACATATTAACACTAAAGGTTAATCAACTTATCACATACATCAACGTACAGTATACGACACTAGCTGCACACTCCAATGAACGTTATAGATTCCCTCTTATATACTCAGTCCACTTATCAAAGGATTTTAAATTGCAGCCGTATAATACTATTATATAATATATGTATTATTTATTCTATATTATATGTACTATATATATTATATTAACTGATATATATTATGTATATCATATATTTGTTCTATATGTATAATTATTTATTAGATATTTATTTATTGTCATCTTCTATATATTATATACTTATTATATATCATAATAATATATATATATTTACTGTTCTTTTTTTTTCTTATCTGTCTTTCTTTCTGTTCCATTCCCTTTATTTTTATCTCATATCCAATTTTGGCTTTCTTCTCTCCCAATATAATCATATATATATATTATATTATATTATACTATATATATATACTAAATATATATTATATATATATTATGACCGAATTCCAAATTCCAGAAGTCTTTTCCATAATTATGCGTATAAATAATATACTATATATATAATTTATATATATACTTATATATATATATATATTATATATTTTTATATATTATTATTATATTTTTTTTAGATAGATAAAACTATTATATATATATATTTTATCATATCTATCTTTTATATATATTGAACTATATATATATAATATATATATATATATATCATATATTATATATTATTATATATATATATGAATTAATAGTATATATATATTATATAGCTATATTACCTCCCGGATTATTATTTTAATTGCAATTTTTTATTTAATTTAACTTTAAACTTTTTTTTTGTTGTGTGGACTTATATTTTTATATAACCGGTTTTTTCAGAATTTTTAATTTTTAATTTATTTTTTATTTTTTTTTTTTTTTTTTTTTTTTTTTTTTTTTTTTTTTTTTTTTTTTGAAAAGGTTGTGAGAATGCTAACCCAGACAAAGGTTGATTTGGAAATATTATCGCCATGAAGTTTTAAACACTTTTCTTTACTCTTTAATTTCTATTTCAAATTTTTATTTGGAATTTAAGTCTCGTTCAAAGTTTTTTTTTGAATCAGCAACCAATACATTACAGCATTTAATTGATTTAAAGTATTTAATTCTGCCTATGGGGAAAATTTTGAACTTTAAGATTTTGTTTCGTTACAATAAAATAAATGAAAAAGTTTCCAATTATTGTCATTAAATATTGTTCTATAATACATAATAAAATAAATAATACATATAATATAATAATATAAAATAATAATAAATATATAAATAATAAATTATAATAATAATAATAATACTAATAATAATAAAATACAAGAAAATATTAAATTCTTTAATAATAAATATTCTTAAAAAAAAAACTTGAAATTAAATTAAAAAAAACATATTAAAGCAGAGAACGGGAGAAACCTTATATTAGGCATTTACTATAACTTATAAGCCTTGATACGGATCCTCGTGTTCTCTAATTACAGAAGAAGCCTCTCGGATGGTGAGAAAAGTTAACGTTGTGGTACCGATTTTCAGTGTTCTGAAGTGAGAACTGTATATCTGCCACTGTACATATTTGGATACACACGAAAAACCCGTCTACAATAGTATATCGAACATAAGTACTCTCTAGCCGAGTGTATTTCCAAACCCATAGAAGAACATTCAATAGAAATCCCCGATAAAAAATGAAAAGAAACTTTCTAAAAATATGGGAAGTTAAACGAATTTTAAATGAATTTTATTTCGTCTCGGGAAATCATTACTCTTAAGGAAAAATAAACGTAATATTAAAAATCATAATAAAAATACAACATTTTAAAAACATTTTTAAATAGAACATCTGCATCTATTGGTGCTTTTAACTTTTAAATCTATAATTCTATTTATTTATATTTGTTATTCTTTATTCAGTGATATTTTCATTATTAAACCCATTTTCTTGTTCAACATCCGCGAGGTAAAATTAATTCTTAAAGGGCAAAACCTAGGCCTTGGTATTATATTAAATCAAAAGCTTCTTTTATTTTTTATTTCAGATAAATTATGGAAATTTCTTCTTGTAGAAAGTACACGCATACTCGAAGCGATGCAAACGTCATCAAAACATACATTCAATAATAATTACTAATCAATCAATTAGCTACTTAAATAAATAATAATAATAATAATCAATAATAATTACTAATATATAATAATAATTAACTAATAATAATATAATATATATAATATTATTAAAATATATAATAATAATAACTTACTAATTATAAATTATAATAAGTTAATAATCAAATAATAATAATTACATAGTCTCCCATCATAATTACTAACTAATATAAATATACTAATAATATATATATTAGCTTAATAAATAATAATGATATAATACCACTACTAATCATTACTACTTAAAATAATCAATTTTCAACTACTTCATAAGGTTCCCATAATAATATTATATAGTTTTCTAACTAATAATCATGATATATTACTATAAATAACACTAATAACAACTATTACCTACTTATAATTAATAATAATATAATATATTATTATACTAATTATTTACTAAATAATAAATACTAAAAAAATAACTAAATATCACTACTACTGATATAATACTAATCTGATCAAAATATTAAGCCTTAATATATAATTGTGTAAATATAATGATAATATCTAATGATAATAAATAATGATAATAATAATATATACAATAATAATAAGATATAATAAATATAAATAATAATAATAATAAAAAAATATTTTATAATACATCAAGTCTGCAGAGGTATATATATAAACAATTTAATAATAAATAATATAATATAATTATATATGATTTGACTGAAGTCAATTAATAATCATAATATAATATATACTAATAATATAATAATAATAATATAAATATAATAATAATAATAATATAATAATATATAATATCAATAATAAATAAAAAATCAATATAATAATATAATAATGAGATTAATGATGATGATGATGATTGATGATGATGATGCGATGATGAATGTTGAAATGATTGATGATGTGATGATCGAAATTGATGATGGATCGATAACATGATGATTTGGAATAATGTATGATATTGAATTAATGTATGAATTGATAAAATGAGGATCAATGATAATGATAATGATATGCATAATGTAAAATGATAAATGATCATTGGAAAATGTAAAATAATACATATAATAATATCATAATAAATAATTAATAATAATATATATATAAAATATATTAATAATTAATATATTAATAATTAATAATAATAATAATAATATAATAATAATAATTAATGGACAGTATTTAGTTTGAAGGTGGTGAATAAACTTTCGTACATTACATTAAAACTGTACTAACTATATTTACAAATGGTATCCTATAAATATCTTTGAGTTTTTTTTACTGATATAAGCGTTATATTTCTCAAAATCTGCATATTTTTTTAATAAATATGAAAATTACGTTGGAAAAAAATTTGACTGATTTTGGCGTTTTTTTTTAGGGATAAATTTTGACTGTTTTTTTCTGATTTTCCCGATTATTTACTATATATCGATAAAAATAATTTTTCTTTCCGGTAATTTCTCTTTTAATACCGATTAATAAGATCAGATCAATTGACATCCCATAGTTTTATTTATAACTGGTGATTGAATTACAACAAACAATAGTTTATATTAAATAAAAAATAAAAAAGATTTGGTTTAAATAATTAACTTTTTCGTACGATAGATTACAAAGAATTAATAATGAGCTGTCTAAAACATATATATATAATACTATATATATATTTTATATTTATATATATATATATATTTACACTATATTATAATATATATTTATATACATAATACTTATATATTAATATATATACTTTTATATATAATTATACTATATACTATATATATATATATATATATTATCATTTATACTATGTATATATATATATTATATATATATATTTATATATATCATTATATATAATTATATGTATATATCTATATTACTATAATTATACTAACGATATTATTATTATATTAATATATAGAGAGAGAGAGCGGCGATTAGAGAGAGAGGAAGAGGTGTTAGGCAACATTATAACTATCCTAAACGTAAACGTACACTTTTTCATACGACAAACGTACAGTATGATCCATTAGGTTAGGCATATAAGCTACGGCTTTCATTAAATACTTATATTTTAATATATAATATAGTATATTTATCATCACTATTCATATATACTATTAATATTACTATATATATAATCTATATATTTATACCTTTATATATATTAATTATTTCATTATTATATATTATATATTATAACTACTATACCTATACTATCTAAAATAATCTTTTAATTGCCTTTTTACAGTAATTTCTCTATTTAATTCTCACTGAACCCTATATTCACTTTTACCATGGAAATGTTTTCATTTAAACGAAATTTTATGCGGTAATAATATGAATGTGTAAGAATAATCTTGTGAAGATAACTCTTTTACTAAAATATTCAATTGGGCTACCTATATTAATCTACAATGAAGTAAATTTCAACCTAAGAAGTAACAACAATAATGAAATTTAAACTCCTTACCTCTCGCATATACTCGAAAAGCCCCATGCTATTTTAAATTATTTTAAAGCCAGGTTGAAACACAATAAATATCAGAGCTTTTAAATATTTTGAAGGTTGCTCTAATAATATTAACTATATATATTATATAAAATATATTATATATATAATATTTAATATTATATATTTATATATATACAGTTATATAATATATATACATATATATAAATTTATTATATTATAATATATATATATATACTATATTATTTATAATATACTATTAATATTAATATATATATATACATTTTACTCACGGAACTGGTGATTCTTAACCATTCTTTTAAATAGATTTGATTATTTCTTTACAAGCCGGTGATAGGCCCAACACCATGACAAATTACATTACCAAAGAAAACATCCACAGACTTAGTTTATCACAAGGAAATAGTGTTAATGGATCTAAGAAATTGCACAAGTTAGAAATGAGTATTGTCCTTTCAATTCTCAGATACTTAATACTGAAACAAAAATTAAGAATTAATTTAAAGGTTATAATTAACAACAAGAGTTGCACTTCAATTCACTTCAGATTGTTAAAGCTCTTGATTTCATTTTCAATTTTCGATATCTTCTCTCTTTGTTTATCTGTGGCTTCTTTGGGCTATTTTTCTTGATCAGGTGACGTCCAAGACATAATATAATGATAAAGTTTTAGAGGCCCCTTACTAGGGTTTAATTAATTATTGGCTAGCACTTTAAGTTTTGAATTTAATTCCAATACGTACTTTTTGATAATTTGTTGCTTAGGAAATTTTCTATCCAAATCGGAAGACGAAATCCACCAGGTAACAACTTTGAGTTAGGGGATAGGATGAGGAGGAGTATCATAAGTCTCTGAATGTTGGTCCGTAAAGTCTAAGTAATAATCGTCTATGTCATAATTTAATAATGGAAGGTTCATGTCTAGGATTTAAGTCTAATGAAGGAAGTAACGTAAGAGAACGTTAAACAAAGAAGCTATATAGGTTTGTCAACAGCAACTACATATCCAACGATATGAACATAACACCAAGGCTGGGACATTAAAATTTATAAAGAAGTATATAATAAGATTCAAGGATGCATGGAATTATTGGTTACATCAATAAAAATTTTCTCACGAAACTCAAAAACAGGTATGTAAAATGGACACATAATGAAACATAAGAATAAACTTCCGCAACAATAAATCATTTAATGAGTCTATACAGACCATATAAATCATTAATAAACCATTAAAAAAGAATATAAATTTTAAGTGTAGTTTAAAAGTGACGTCAGATTCCGATGAAGAGACACAAATCTAAATTATTATAAGTAAAATTTACTTTTTGGTATAAGTTTATATTCAATAATCACAAATACCCAAGATAAGCACGTGGTACATAAATAGGTCAGATTGATTTATCCGATCTTAGGGTACAGATACCAGGGGTATAGCGGATAGTGAAGTACATTATTCGTCTATATTCCTTGAACGCTAAATAACAAAAATGTTAAAAATTAAAAGCCCACACAATGCCCACGCAACAAATTTCGCAGGTGAACACATACGTAAGCTTTACTTAATAACTAGCTTGTTTTATATTTTTTCGGCTTTTTCTTTTCTTGTTCCAATTTTTTTATTTTTTTTTCCTCAATTTTCTGAAAAGTTAGTTATAGACCTAAACATATAAAATTATCAGAATACAAAACATAATAAGAGTATACGTGGTTACAGAACAATATAAGATTATAGGATAACTAACAACTTTATAAGATAAGGATTTAAATCGTAAATTTAGGTATTAGAGTATAGATATAACACCTGTGTGGGGATATTACTTAAAGGTGTAACTTTACATTTACAAAAAACGGAAATCCGTGCGCATACACACGAAACGGTTTGAATTACCTATTTTTACAATAAAATTCAAAATCGCGCGTAGAACACACGATGTAGATTGAACTCTTCTACCCTACTATTAGCACAATATAAATTTCAAAATACTTACTCCAGGAAATCACGTTTGAATATATAATGCAGATGAACACGAAAATTTTTATAATGTTTGTTTCTATGGTAATAATTTATTTGTTTATTTTGTATTTTGTTATAATGGTTTAATTTTTTTGGTTTAGGTAATGCTTCCCAGTGCTTGCAAAAGATCCGTATCCTAGTGTAGGAAATTGAACAGTAAGTTGCGAGGTTAGCAAAGTTTGAGTAAAATATAGAAGAAGGAGTTTGTCATCGTTATAGGAGTAGAATAAAGGGTGTTAAATGTTACGCACAGGATACATCCTTTGTGAAAACTGCAATGTCATTATGAAGATTTGCTGGGTTGAATTTTGGGTGAAAAGCTTTTGGGGTATTTAGGTGGAGCTTAGGTGTCCATTTCAGGAAGGAATATCTCTTGCTTTAAAGGTAATGAGGAGGCAATAATCTTGGACTTCAAGTAACGGCAGGAGGAATGGTTTCTCGACTTCTGGCGGTAATTCAGGGGTTGCTACTTGGCAACGTTTAAGGGAAACTGTCTAAATTGTCTGAAACAATTTTAGACGAACAAAATTAAGGATTTGGGGAGCAGGAAATAGTACGCGGATCCACTGAATGGAAAAAGAAAGGCCGATTAGATTAACTGGCAGGAGGAGGTGCACTTCGTCCCTCGCAATTGCTGCGAAGTCTCATTGGAAGAAATTGGACGCAGCGACTTCTTAAATTGGTTGGATAGACGTAGGAAAGGAATCTATTCGTCTATCATCCTAATAAGGTTTTTCTTCAGGAGAAGAAGGAGAAGATGGAAATGTTAAGATTATTCATCATAATTAATCTAATGGACTTTCTAACACCTTGGTTGTTTGGTCTGGGGGAAGAAGGAGGAACCACTAACTATGAGTAGAAGAAACGCTTCTAGAAGAAGGGAGAACTATGGCATAGAACTCTGACCAGCAATTAGGTTGAGAGAAGGGAGAAGAAAGCTGTGGAGAGCTATAAGAGATATTCTTTCCTAAGATGGAGTAAAATATGGAATAAAACTTTCCATTAGGGTTCTTGTCAAAGATGATAGATGGAACTCTTGGGTTGTTTTTTGTTGATGGGGAGTTAGAACTTGTCCTTGGGGGAGACTTGTCCGAAGTGGTAACGAAGTTTTCAGGAAGATGATGGGGAGTTCATCCCTGGGTGGAATGTTTTCTTGGTCCTCGGTTATGGATGTTTGTTGTACAGGCGATAGTCGTTGTGGCACCTGGGGATGTTGCCGAACTTCGGAGTTGTTTTTGTTTGTTATTCCGATTCCCTTTGATTTTCCTGATGTCGGAAGTTGTTATTGATTCCACCTGGTGGTTGTGGCTTGACCGAATGTTTTTGCAATAAACAGCTTTTGGTATGGAGTGGCACGTAATTTGAGATCATACTCTCATTCATTCATCGTGTTTGAAATGAAGTAACCTGAGAAAAGGGCCACCCCTCACGTGGAACGAAGCGCGTCCGAGAGGCGGAGGAGTGGCGAGGCCGGTTTAGGAAACACGGTGGAACCACTTCTGGGGCCAAAAGTTGGATTCCTTATGAATATAAATTCCAACTGACGAAAGATTGTTTCAAACCGTCTTTAACGATCGGCAATGGAAGAAAATCTTGTAAATTATCCACATGAAGATCAAATTCTTTTATTTGTTAAACAGACATCTGAGGAGATATTTGTTTAATTTAAGAACATTAAAATAAACCAAGTAAGGGACCTGACCCTTTCTTGACTCATTTTCGCGGGAGATTGGCGAGATTGTGACGACTCGAATATAAACAAAATTGTTAATGCGTGTCGGCGCCTCGGTAGTATCCATTGAATGTTTGCTGTGCGATTGTCTGTCGACTCGGGAAGTTTCCATTTGAGGGTTTGTCGTGCCATTTTCGTAGGACTCGTTAGCGATTGAACGCTCGGGTTATCTATATTGAGTGGTTATAGTTCTGTAACCTGTACTTGTATTGTACCGTATATACGCATATATGGACAACAGCCACAAAATGTTAAAGACCAACATTTGCATTAAACTCTCAAAGGTTCGTATCTGCATCAACATCTACCCGAATGAGTAAATAAAACATCAATCAGTTCCACGGAAATATATATATATATATATATATATATATATATATATATATATATATATATAATATATATATATATATATATATATATATATATATATATATATATATATATATATATATATATATACAGTATATCACTTAGTAGCTAAACATCTCGACCCCCTCCCCCCTTGGCCCATTGTAGATATTGCAGACTATTTCATATTAACACGAATTAATGAATTTTAATTCTATCTTAATACTT
>JABUQX010015568.1:67500-72500 GCA_015478945.1 Trachelipus rathkii | reverse complement strand
TAATATTATTGCTTTTTTTAAATACTATTTATATATTAACAGGATTAATTAATATTTAACAATAATGTTGGAAGCTTATATAATAAAATGGTGTGGTGTTCAATAACTTAATATTTATACATTTTTTATGTATTATTATGTAAAAAAAACTATGTACTATCTACGTGTGTGTGTGTGAGGGAGAGCTGTAGAGAGAGCGTGTCTGCGTGAAAGAGAGAGGGGGAGGGTGGAAAACAGTACAATGATTGGTTGGTTCAAGAGTCGGAGTGAGATACGTGCCTACTTGGCCTGTTCAAATTACAAGTACTTAAAAAATAGTTCCGGAGAAGGAGACGGGATAAGGTGGGGTAGGGGGAGGCTTACATTGAAGTTTGGTGGGGGGGAGGATGAAAGAAAGTTATTCTTTTGTTTTATTTGACGTAATCGGTTTATTTTTTTTTCTTTCTATGTGAAAATAAGAATATATATGGCCCTATTATAATAATACAATGATTTCTTTATTAGAGAGAGAGAGAGAGAGAGAGAGAGATTTCTTTATTAGAGAGAGAGAGAGAGAGAGAGAGAGAGAGAGAGAGAGAGAGAGAGAGAGAGAGAGAGAGAGAGAGAGAGAGAGAGAGAGAGAGAGAGAGAGAGAGAGAGATTTTCTTCCTGTTATGCATTCTTGGTGTTTGAATCAATTGTTTGAAATTAATGTTGATTTCCTTATTCCAAAACATGTTCATTTTTTTTATGTTTATAAATAGTGTGAAGAAGTGGAAATGCTTCTGTAGTCATTCTTTAATTATGTTATTGTTAACGTTTTATTTGATATTTTCCGTATATCCTTGATTTTGTTCTTGGACAACGCCACTATTATTATATGTGGGGCTGCAGACCCGCTAGATTTTGGGTGTAGCTGGAGCCGCATATTTTAAGATGGTGGAGTCCCGGGGTCGGGGACGGCAGAGAAATTTACCGGGCCCTTAGTCCTATTACTGTATGTCCGCCCCTTTGTCTTTTTATGATTCTTTCTTTTCGAACTCGCTCGCTGTTCGAGTTTATTATGATTTTTTTCCCCCTCTACTATTTCAGTACATTGACCTCTTTATATGTTTAATCCTTTTAAAGATTAGTAAGTAGGTCACTAGGATGTTTGGGAAACAATGTTTCCGAAAGGAGGATACTTAGGAAACAATATTTGCGAAATATTTTCTTTGTTTCCGAAAGGTTTATGATAGATATTTGTTTCCGAAGGATTTGCTAAACATTTTGTTTCTGAAATGTTATCGAAAAATTTTCATTGTTTTCGAGATGTTTGCCAAATGTTTTCTTTGCTTCAGAAAGGTTTGCAGAAAACTGTTTCCCATTGGAAATGGAAAACAAGAAATCAATTTATATTTTCGAAAACCCTAAAATTGTTGTTTAAGGTGTTACAAACTTTAGGAAATTACTTCGTAAACTTACTTTCGTAGGGCTGTTCCTCCCCACTCCATAAGATTCCTAGCACATGTACTAGGCTTTATATTATGCGGTTGACTTACGTACTGGTGAGAAACATGACTGGTGGTGTGGTGCAATGCTGGTGAACAACCTCTTGGTGCTGTGCGGTGCCGTTCTATACCAAATGGGAAAATTTCTGTGCTTATTTTGATAATTCTCTTTTCTTTTTTACCAGGATTGCTAATTCAGGTCACAACCAAAGGGGTTCGGAGCAGGGGGTAGAATCCGGAAGGGTTTGGACCCAGGGTTTATCCTTGTCGCAAAGATCCTCCTTCTTTGCTCATGTTGTATTGATCTCTTACCATCCTTATGAGGAATTCCTAAACAGAGGGTCGATATATATATTTATTTGCCTAACATCCTTTTTCTTTTATTCGCTAGATGAGATTTTGGGTCGTTTTTAGCATCCGGTATTATTATTATTATTATTATTATTATTATTATTATTATTATTATTATTATTATTATTATTATTATTATTATTATTATTATTATTATTATTATGCAAGTTAATCAATCCTTTTGTGGTTTCATATATACATATGCATATAGTTTCACATAAATAAGAACATATACATATATAGCTATGTGATTTGACTTAAGATGGGGTGGGCCAAAATTCCCACCCTACATAAAAAAAATTTCTTGTATAATAAGCTTAAGGTATTAACCCAATAACGCCGCCCCCTCTCTCTTTGACCCACGTCTCACTCCAGTCACTAACCTATTTAAAAAAATAAAAATAAATTGATACACTATTAGTAGGGATGGCAGAATTTTTTTTCTCACCGCACCGCACCCGTTGCGTCGGCCAACCCGTATTTATACGTACATAGGGTCTACACGCATACACACAAATTTTATTAGTACCATAAATACGTGTTTATAATGCATATATGCAGACAAACGGTACATACATAGGGCCTACATGTAAACATACATACATACTTAGGGTACACAGATTTTACTAGTACCATAAATATTCATTTGTAATACATAGGGTATACATACATACATACATACATACATACATACATACATGTAGCCTACATATACACACATATAAACATTCAAATTTTATTACAACCATAAATACGCGTTTATAATACAGTCATGTCCATGTACGGTATAAATACATACATGGATCCTACATACAGTACATACAAATTTTATTATTACCTATATTTACTTGCAGCTGCCGTGTAAAAAAAAGGATTTCGTTGAGATATTGTTACATTTTTATGGGTTTTGTAATAATAATAATAATAATAATAATAATAATAATAATAATAATAATAATAATAATAATAAGTAGAAAGTTTTGTCTTTTATTTATTTAAAAAAGTTTTATTTTTATAATAAAACTTTTATGGTGTAATAATAATAATAATAATAATAATAATAATAATAATAATAATAATAATAATAATAATAATAATAATAATAATAATAATAATGCTGTCATGCATATAAGGGCGTTTATAAGATGTTAGTTAAGTTATATGTGGCTTGGTGATTTATGTAAAAATCGTTATCTCGTGTTATCAGTGGCGGATGTGACCAGGTGGGTCAGCAGAGGTCAATGAAAAGGGCCAGAGTAATAGGTCACCGACGCTTGGGAGGAGCGTTCTTCGACCTTTGACGCCGGTGCAGGAGACTCTTTTTATGTCTGCTTGCATAACGAGCAGATTGTGTGTGTGTGTGTGTGTACGTACTTAATCCTTAGTTTGTATACACATGTCGATTAATTTGACTAAGGTACACAAATGTACATTGTTTTCTTATTGGAATAAGCTATACAGTAGATGTATAATTACAGGTGAATAGTTTGATGAGATATAATCTAATTTGTGCGGTAATAAGAAGATATAATTAAACATGTGCGGTAGGTTATTAAAGAATAGACGAATAGACATTATTAAAATTTTACATAACTTGATGCGGTAGAAAGATGTAGACCTAATATAACTTTTTCATTATAATCTTACTTTTGCGGGAGAAAAAATTAATTTAACTTTTGTGGAGGGAGGAAGAAATAATATAACGTGCGGTAGATAGGACAAAAATTAACCTACCTTGTGCGGTAGCAAGATGTATTTTAACTTGTGCGGTAGAAGGAAGATAGATTTAATTTGTGCGATAGGAAGCAATATAATGAAGCTTTTGTGGTAGCAGTAATTTAAAAATATAATAAAACTTGTGCTGTAGAAGGTAAATGGAGTATAACTTGTAGTTGAAAGAAAATATAATTTAACTTGTGCGGATAAAGGTATATTACATGCGGAAGAGGAAAAATATAATCAAACTTGTGCGTTAGGAAGATCATTATTTAATTTATGCGGTTGAAAGTTGTAATATAACTAGTGTGGTAGAAACAAGAGTAAGCTAATATAACGCAGTAGAAAAGATGTAGCTAATATAACTTGTGCGGTAGAAAGAAGATATATAATCAAACTTTTGTGGTAGGATAATGTAATTAATATGCGCGGTAGAAAGATTTAATCAAACTTGTGCGGTAGAATGAAAATATAATTAACTAAGATATAAGAAGTTATAATTTACAGCGATGAAACATGAAAGGTTATTTGGTTGATTGCAAGATTAGTGAGGTAGATTCTGTTTGTCTTTTGTTGTAGTTACGTAGATGGTGGACAATATGCCATTTATTGCAAATCTATACTGGAAATAAAATGATTCAATGAATTGGGACAAATAGATAAAAATGTCCCAACAAAACCCAATAAATCGTTGGGACGAATAGACAAAAATGTCCCAAACTCTGGGCCAATTTTTTCAGATATTTTTTTTATTAGAAAATAATTTGGCGAAGCTACTTTTTTTTATACGTAATGTATCTTTTCTGCGTTGCTATTTTGTGCAGCATAATACCCTATTCTGACAACATGTGAAATGTCTACTGTTTGTACCCAAATCAAAAACCTGTCGAGTGTGAACGGAAATGGAACAAAATTCTTCGAGAATACTTGGAATCTTATCATCTTTTTCAACTATTTCTCAGAAATTAGCTTTTCCGAATTACTGTTTAAACTTTTGTTATATTTTTAAAATAAATGTTTAATTATTATTACAAAATTTTTCCGTTAAATTTTTACATTTATATTAATTTACTAACATTTTCAAAAGTTATCTTATTTTAGTATAACTTAACCGTGTGAACGTGCCCTGTTTGTTGAGAATAATATCCTGGAATATTGAGAAGAGATGAAAACGTGTACATTTTTTACCGGGGTAATTATTATATTGTGTGAATGGGGTATAAGCAAAACATTGTAGTACATAATACCCAAGAAAAGAAATAAAAATCTTCTCCTGAGAGGGGATGGACTTTCGAATGTGGTAAACTCTCCCCCAGTTACATGACATAATCCACTGGGGTCCCAGAGAGTGATGCTTATTAAAGGCCTCCAACCCCCCCCCCGCCCCCTTATACCGTATTTTGCATGGAAAAATCATTCCACCTAAATATGAAATATGTTGATGATGATTAAGTGACTGGGGGA
>JABUQX010015568.1:47500-62500 GCA_015478945.1 Trachelipus rathkii | reverse complement strand
GTATTCTCAACGATCTGGGACAGTTAATTAAAGAACCTTCCCACATTCCGATCGTCCTAACCGATTCTTGAACACACTTGGACTATGTTTCACATATTAGTCTTCTCTCTCTATAAATACACCACCTTCTCTCCTATTGGTAAATCTGACCACAACCTTTTATCACTTAATTTTAATACTTTCTCTCCAAATATCTCCATCCTGCCCTATGCGGTTTTTCTGGGACTTTGATCGGGCTCGATTAAAGTACTTCATTGCTTCTACGCCAACTATACTAAAGTGACTGCTTTGGACTTCTAAGATGCTTCCAGATCCCAAGCCGATAAAGTGGGAACTGCAATTGTTAATGGGGATGAGCATAGTTCATTCTCTGGACTAAATCTTTCTCCCTCAAAACCATGGTTCGATCGTGCTTGTTCCCGGGCCATTTTAGGCTGAGATAATGTGCTTATCGGGTGTGGTACCTGCTCTCCCTTATCACTTTGCCAATTTTCATTCGAATAGAAATCGTTGCAGGGATACCTTCGACGAGCAAAGCGACTTTCATTAAACGAAATGCGGTTTACCTCCTGATTCTCCTCTACTGACAGTCTTCTTGGCTCTCTGGCGGTTAAAAACATTTAACAACTTCAAAAATCATCCTTTCTCCTCTTATTAGCTCTGCTAGATTATGTTGCTAATCCTTTCCAATCGAGAAGGCCAATCATCTCTAGGCTCTATTTTCTCTAATTCAAACTCCTGGACGATTCTGGTATTCCTCTTCCTCCTTTTTCTCCTCTCAGGTGTCCTCATGCTCAGCTCTACGTCATGATCGGGTGCATGGGAGCTCCTAAACGCAGTGAACAAGTTAGGAAGCAAGGTGGTCCGATGGCATTCTCTGTGTTTTGAGGAAGTGGTGCTTCCGTGATGACCTCACCCCTCGTTCAACTATATTCTCATGTCTCAATACTAGCAACACTTTCCCTCAGTGTTGAAGCGCGCATATGTCCAACCTATTCTGAAAAAGGTTTTTGATCCTAACTATCGTGGCCCCATAGAGTTTCACTTGTATTCTTTTCTTTGCAGATCTTTGAAAACCCTTTCTAACTTCCTCACAATTTTTTAGATCATCTGGAATCTCTTCCCTTCTTTTTTGATTACCAGTACGGCTTTCGGTGTTCGAGGTCTGATATATTTTCCTATTTAACAGATTTATGGTTTTCCGCCCCTAGGAACTACGGGGAGACTTGTGGTGGCGTGCTGGACATATATAAAGCATTTGACCGGGGTATGGCACGCGTCACTGCTCTCCAAGCTCCTCCTTGGGTTTCCTTCTTCTCTTGCTACTTTATGTCTAGCTTTCTTTCAAATCTGTCAATAGGTGTTCTCAGGGTTCTGTTTTATCTCCACTTTATTCTGCTTTTCATCAATGATCTTCTCACCTGCACATCTTAACTCTATCCACCTATGTCGACGACTTGGAATCTTCGTTTCTCCTTCAACCTAAACACCTGTCTCTTTGGCTTCTAGAATTGCCTCCTCGTCTTAATCTCTTCCGATTCTATTCTCATGATCTGACAGACTTCTCAGGGTTGGAGTCGTCCCAAGCCAGAAATCTCTAATTTTTAAAACTGCAACTTCTACAAATCTCTTCTCCAAAATACCTTCTAAACTTTCCTATCTCTTCTGACGGTTCTCTCGTCTCTCCTGTTATCAACATAAACATCCTATCTTAACATAAAATGAAAATGTTTGAAACTTCAAATCACAGTGTAAGTATTTTATATAGGGGGAAGCCTAGAGAAACTGAGTCTCTTGTTTAGAGGGCGAGACTTTTTTCCTCTCTTCAGTTATCACCTATATGGGTCTCATCCAGCTCTGTAAGGAGTACTGCCTCGTATCTGGTGTGGGGCGGGGGCCCTGGCTCTATCCGGCTTTTGATAGGGTCAGAGTCAAAGGCCAAAAGACTTATAAACCGTCCTGTACTTTCAGTTCACCTGACTTCTATCTTTGCCGCGTGATGTTGGTGCTTTATCCTCTTTTCATGGGTACCGTAGAGGCAAGTGCTGGAGGGAACTATCCACTCGCGTACCACCACCTTTACGACGCCCGTGTAGCACGCGCTGTGTCGGCACATGAGTTTTTGTGCTTGATATTAGTAAATCTCCAGACTTGTTCGTTGGGTGGTGCTTTCTTTCCTGCCACCGTTCTGTAATTTTCCATCTGTAAGCTTCTACCCAATTTAATTTCTCACTTTTAAAGCTCAAGTGCTCCTCATCTGCGTAATTTGCGTTAGATGGATTTTTTGAGAAAAGTTCACTTCACTTCCACTCCAATAGGGTTCCGCCCGTGTGAGCTATGCAGGTGACAAATCATTGTAAAAATAAATAAATAAAAGGTTCTAATAAGGAATTCTTAAGCTAGCTGAAACCCCCACAAGAAAGGCACCTCCGACGGTGAACCACTTCTAGAATGCATAAATAGTATAACTGAGGAGCTTGTTTAGTTGACGACAAAAAAAAAAAAAAAAAAAAAAGAGAGATTAGAGAAGGAAGCCGCCTTATCTGCAACCCTGGCAACAGCACTGATAGTGACGATGGTGGCTTTTTCAGCAAATAAACCTAACTGGAAGATGAGATTTGTGGATAGACTTGAGCAAGTTCATGGCCGAAATTTGCATTGACATCTCATCCACCTTCAAAGGAATCACAATTAGGAACTCAACAAAACTAGTACATTAAAATATCAAAGGAGCAAAGATACTCCAATTCTGGTAGTTCAGAAAGAGAGGGATGAGTATTCATGAAAATGAGATGCTGGGTTTAAAGAAGAGAATCCTTTCATGCGGTGGCATGAAATGGGCCAAGGTTTTCATAATTATCAGCACCCTCTTCATCAGTCGAGAGAGAGCGTATTTATAGTGTAGGTTAGGTAGGGATTAAACACCCCAAAAGGAACAGTCTCTCTGCCAGATACTAGTGAAAGCTTAATGTTTTTGCATCACAATTTATGAATTTTTGAATTTGAGTATTGAATGATATCTATCTTAAAGGAGTATTTTATTATGTCGTTTGAGTAATAGCGTTTATTATTTTAACTTTCGGCTGATAAATTGAGGTCTCTTCTTTCATTATTATTTTTTATTCTTATATTAGAAGTAGTTGAAGAATCTTTCTTCTAAATTCGTAATCATGTTAAAGCATAAAAGCTAGCTAAGAGCTAAACTTTGTTAATACTTACTTGAAATGGAAATGGAATATTTAAATAAACACAAAACATAAAAAGAGCAATATTATATTTTGTAATATTATTCCTTAAAGGTTGAGTTTTAATTTGGAAATAAATGAGGCGCTTGGGCACAATCAAATATGAAATATAATGACCAAGTATTGTTTGTACAGGAAATGCAATCTTGAGCGTTTCAGCAGTGCACAAATGTTCTATCTTATTACTGTGTATTATTATATTAATTAAAGTATGAATGGTATCGGTATCGGTAAATATGGCGGCACCTAAAAAATAGAGCATCGGTATCGGTATCGGTATCAGTTCTCTTTTCTGGTATCGGTATATCCCTAATATATATATATACATATATATATAGAATAGTATATATATATATATATATATATATATATATATATATATATATATATATATATATATATATATATATATATATATATAAAGATAGGTATATAAGTATATATGTATGTATATATATATATATATATAGAAAGTGGGATTGAGTCGGTGAACGAATGAATGTTCAGAAGAGAAATGTGAGTTTGCAGCGAGAGTAAGGTGCAATGATAGGAGGCGGTTTGTTAGGTTTCGTAGTTGGGGTTACGGTTGTGGCCCACCCGGGGCCAGGACGAACCTCATATCGACGATTTACCATGCGTGAGGTCCGTCGCGGTCCCATGATGCTCTAGGGTAGATTTTCTGCCGTCTGTGACGAGCTCTCACTAATTAATGGCAGCGAGAGGGGGCGCAGTAAGGCTTTCTTTTCGACGTTTGTCACGTTCTCCTACTGCTTTTCTTTCCGATGCTTGTACTAAATCTTATCTTCAATCTTGGGGCAAAGAGGAAGAAGAAAGAAAGAAAGCAGAATATATATAAGTATATATATACATATATGAGAGAAGAGTATATATAGCAGAGAGATATATATATATAGAGAGAGAGAGAGTATATATATATATATATATATATATATATATATATATATATATATTACAGAGAGAGATACACCACGCATGGACTGGGCCCTTTTCAAGGAGGGGCAGAAAATAAAATTATAGAAAACCCGCCTATTCTCAAATCTAGTACAGATCTCTTACGTGAGCGCAGACGTGTGCTTTAAAGAGATGAATGCTAAATATAGCAGGAAAAACAGATGATGACAAGGAGTTCCACAGAACAGAGGTGACTGGAAGGGTGGTACCACAGCGAGCAAACCTGGGGTTCACAATTTTTACACAAAATTCATGAGACAGCAGGCCACCCCTTGTGCTCCAAGGGCGACGCAATGGAGAAGAAATGCGAGAGGTCAATTTCCTCGAGCACCTATCGTTGTAGCACCTATTGAAAAGAGATAGTGCGCCAGTGTCACGTCGCAGAGAAAGAGGGTTAAGGGAGTTTGTCTTAACTTTTTTCTATTAAAACTTTCCATATACTTTACCTCAATAAACCTATTCATCTGTAATAATTTTTTTTTTTGTCGCCCACACCCTTATAAATTGGAACAAGACAAGGGTCTTGCTAATCTTGTGATACCTTGCACCTTTTCCAGCAAACATTGAATTACCTCATCAGTCTGTCAGTCCATGAAACTATTTCTCCCGTGTTTTATATCTACTTGTAATTGTATAACTTCTACTTTAACATTTACCCTTTCTTCTTCCTATTTACTCTTCCAAAACTTAGTAATTCCTTAAAAATGTTCTATCCATTTGTTATCGACTGTTTAATTATCTTGACCTACATTCCCATTCACAGTTTTTACACCAGTTAGAACCTCTACCATCTTAGTGTTTACTTCTTTCCCATTAATTTGCAACACCTCTCCACTCCACTTTTCATCCGTCTTTGCCTTGGGAACTTTCAGTTTCCTGTTGACTTCATCTGGCACCCCCTCTTGTATTCCTTTCATATTCCCTGGTTATTAGTAGCATAATACCTTGCAAAAGCTTTTTTTTAGTTAATATAATAACATCTAATTCTTATTCTACACATTCCAAAAGGCTTTTATATCTTCGAGTTAACTCCGAATATATTGTTTATATAGATATATAATATAATATATATCTATATATATATATATTATATATATATACTTATCTATATATATATAAATATATATATATTATATATAATATATATGATTATATATATATATATAATAGTATATATTATTATGAGAGATTATGCTATAAATTGAGTTTATTATATAATATATAAACTTATTAGAATTATATATCGATAGGATTTGCTGATTCAGCAGTAATGTCTTGGTCTTTCGATCCGCGGATGCGGATGTATTGATTTCTACATGCATATTATCAATCTGTCTCTTTATTAGGTCGCGTCTGGCAACAGCCATGATGAATTGCTGTTAGGTCAAGGTAATGTGGGTTTAGACTCTTTCCAGTTTCCAATTACTTTATTTAAATGTATTTTTGTTATTTTTTTTATTTGCCCCGCGATCGAAAAGGCTATACCCGAAGTGGTAGATTGGTAGGAGAACCAAATAAATTATTAGTTATATAATATATGATATAAATTATATATAAATGAGAGATTATGTTATAAATAATTTAATATAAATATTTATGAAACTCATTATTAGATATAAATAAATATATTATATTATATATATATTGATAATATTACTTATATCTGCCGTGATGTAAACAATGGTTGGCTAATTCGAACATTTCCCGCGCACGGAAGAGCATTACAATGGTTCCCTAATTTCACTAGCCGCACGACCTGATTCTGCCAACTCTCAACTATGAGAAACGAGTGAATGAAAACAACTTTGAATGTCACCCTACTCGCTCATTTTCGAGGTTATATGATCTACTTTCTTAAAAATATTGACAAAAGATGGTGTATAAGTGTGTATTGTATAATATGTGCGATACAGCTTACTTTGACAACTTGTAAGCACTCCATGTTAAAGGCAAAGAACACACTGGATATTCTCTCTGTGTCAGTGAGTAGACTGCCAAATAAGCAAATCATTGGGTACAGGAGTTCAAAAACATAAACCAGCATATCCAATTACTCTATATACCCAATCTTCATTTGTCTGAACTGCACCTTCCTTCCAACCCCACGCCATTTTTGCGTGGTTATTATTTTACGTAGAGAAAGTGAGAGGTATATTGAAAAAAAAACTCTTACACCTCCTAGCTGAAAATTAATTTTTATTCATTTACCTAAAAATGAAACCAAGACCAGAATTTGCAACATCATTAATTGGTAGTTTAGTTATCAATTTACTAAAGCTGTTAAGGGAGCTTAATTTTTCAATCTTTACCAATCTAAAATGAGATCCCTATATTTTATTGTCCCCAGATTAAAGTTAGTAATTAAATGCAGGCTGTAATACTTGTGCAAACAATTTGTACTTATATTAGTTATTTATGTTATTTAAGAGGATATCTAAATACTTATATGATGAGTTAAATTAGAGATGGCTACGGAAACATAGCTCTCGGTAAGCTTTTCAATCGTGAACTTTTACCGAAGCTCTACAAATGGATCCTTTCTTAATCAATTTCTGCAACATTTCCGTTCTGTATTTTAATTTCTATGTGAATGAATATTTTATCTGGTAGTTTAGTTTATGAAATATTTTACTGCGCAATTGTGAGATACTATATTATAGTGTACATGTTAAACCTTTTCTTAATGCTTTGTGAAACAATTGTACTTATTGGAGCTCTTAGATTAATTTATAAGTTAGTTAATAAGATTTCAACCTACTATACAATTTTAAAACTATACAAATATCCTTTATTGTTATAATCCTACTCTAAATTTTATTTTTTATAATAATTTTTTAAAAGTAAAATAAAATATAAGTTTGGTTAGGTTATTATTCTTTGATAATATTAGGTACATTTTCTAAATTCTGCGGAAGTGGATACAAATTAAAAGTATCCTAACATTCTTTTGTGCAATGAGCATATTCCTACGTTTATAGAAATAATTTAGACGTTCCATATACGGATACGTCGCCTTGTATGTTTTGATTATACTACTCTTGAGAGTTTTACTTAATGTTTTCTTTTAAATATCCATTTATAACATAATAATCTAACCATCTCTTAAACTCAACTGATGTTATAAATTATTTACTCGAGAAACGCTTATAGAATATAATAGAAGTTAATCTATATAAAAATTTATATTATATATATTAATATACTTAATACAAAATTAATTATTATATACATATAAAACTCATTTATTATTATGTGTTCTAACATTTACTCAATGTGTAAACTCAAAATATATTAGACTATAATAGAATATATTGTAATATAAACTTAGAAATTTTAGAGATATTATTTTTATTTTTTTATATTAAAAACTATATATATTTTAAATCTATTATAACTTATACATTATATTTGGATAAGCAAATATTTCGAGATAGTAGTTTTATCACTAAAGAAATAATATGGTGAAATAAAGATTTTTCATCGTAAGCCATAAATGGCAATAAAGACCTTCATAGGAAACTATACCTGAAGTGTAAAAAAAACTGTTTGAATTGGAAAGGTTAAAATTTTTTTTTTTTTGAACAGATTGTAAATGATGGAAATGAATTTCTCATTTTTTTAAACTGTAGGTCATGTTAATTATTCAATATGTACAAAAACTTCTTCGGTATGTGAAGTGAATATCCAGAATAAATATAGGGGGTGAATCCGGCGGATAATCTATACTTGTATTAGAGGAATGCTGGTGTGTATAAACATCATCAATGCTCATGCAAGATACTTTAAGCTAGGCTCAGAATCTGTGAGCTGATATCTGATCAATTTATAACTTAAATTTCGATTCTCGTTGAGGTGTAACTTTTAATCGAGTTAAAATTGTATATAATATATTTAACTGCTATATATATATTATATAGATAGCTAATGAATTTCAAAAATCTTTTTAATCTTTGGGTAGAGAATATATATAGAAAATCGATATAATCCTTTTCATATAAATACGTATATATTTTTAAATATAGTATGCGGTAGAGTCGACCACATCTAAATGTGTAATTTACGAATGAACGAGAGAGAGTCTTTGCCGAATGACGAATGAATGGCGAGAGATAAAATTGAATATTTGGAATTATTAAAAAAAATTGAATTATGATAGTATTGTAAAAATTTTAGTAAAGAAAATTTTTAAAAATATATTGGAATGGTTGAGAAGGTAACGAAAATGTTTATAAAAAAACTTAAAAGAAAATTTTGCATAGCAAGTTTTGTGTTTACTCTTAAATGTCGTAATGTATTAATCATCATTAAATACAAAAAAAAATCATTTTGCGGAATCTAAAATTAAACAAAAAAACTAATAACGATATAATAATTATAAATATATTACCATTAAATAGATGAATCTAATTGCCAAAGTTGTTGTGAGAAAAAGAATCTAGAGTATTAATTAAAAAGGATTTCAACTTTGCGAAAAAATATGCTGAAGCTGTTAAGAAAGCTACTACAGCTGTGTGTATTTAATTGCTAATTAATACCGAAAAACTTGAGGGGTAAATAGTTATGAAAGACGACTACGTTGGAACTAGATATCCCATTCTTTAGAGATAAAAAGATTGAGAGGGAAACTAATAGAAGTTCTATTAATATTACTAAATAAAATTTGCAATTATTGAATTACCGACAATTATTTAGATACGATTTTAATAATATAACACAAAATAATTTATATAAACCTCTCATAAATGATTTCAAACCAAAATAGCAAATAATTTCTTCTCTTACGATGTAACTGACAAGTGGAATAGTCTTTCTTATAAAATAGTGAACAGCGAAAATTGATAATATCTATTCATATAATATATATATGCTTGCGTGTGTGTGTATATATGCGTATGTGTGTATGTGTTATGTGTGCTATGTATTTTATGAATAGGACAAAATATGTGATTTTCTTTCGAAAGCACACAAGTGTAACATTTAGAAGATAAAACTATAGGAGCAGTACCATCATTAGAAGTGTTAAAGAGTCAAAGAAGTAGCTAGGCTTCTCAGAACGTTTCCGTTTTCCTCTCGGCAAACTAAGGAGACAGGTAGTTACTCCATAAAACCAGGTCGGTGACGTAGATGATTAATAATTTCTAGGAATAACAGATTTGCAATTAGTTGCGCATCATTATCGGCGTTCAGCAACTAGAGAGATTTCTTGCTTCCTTGGTTTAACATCTATAAGAATTTCAAAAACCTGTGTTAGGAGTAGATTTAGTGAACTTAGATCAGTTAGGAATAGGTTTCGTGAATTTAGATCAGTGGTTTTTTAACATTTTTGGGCGTAGCGCCCACTTTCAACTAGTTGTATTGCTTTATTTGGGAGTGGTAGGAATGCAACTATTTTATTATATATATGGATGAAAAATAATTTTACAAAAAAATGCTGAGTATAATTTTTTAAAATTATGTAGATAAAAATTAATTATGACAAAATTGTTAATTTACTTTAATTGTGACTATCATCTATAGTAGAATTCCTACTGAATATAATATTTTCATTTTAGAGCTTACTGCTCCCTTAATCAATCCCAGGGCCCCCAGGGGGCGTTATCGCCCACGTTAAGAAAATATTACTTAGACTAAGGATAACAATCCCGTTATTCAAAATCCACAACACAGTGCATAAACACGTCAGTTTCTTTATTATAAGTCTAAATGAGATTGAAGGTCTATACTCTTTCGAATGAGAGTATATTCCTTCGTTATACATGTGGCACGCGAATAAAATATAGCTATGATATTGCATAATATGATCACCATGTTGGGGAATTCGCCTAATCCAAAACTGACCAACGCAAACCATCAACTTGAAGTGCAAATTGTTGGGGATTTCTCATCGGCTCAAAAAACTATCCTACCAGTGAGAAAATCTTCCAGATGGGCATGGCAGTCCTACAAAGAATCCATGGTCAAGCACTTTTTACGAAACCAAACAAGGTTTGAAGAAGGCCTGCAACTCTCCAGAAGTAAAGCAGCTTGAAACCATTTTATCCATTTAATATTGTAAGTAGAACCAAACATGTCAGTAAATTGTCTTTGTTGTCTTTACCACTTTGATCTTTTACAAGTTTCGGAATGGGAAAAAAAGCTGTATGATCAAACTATGGGCAAGACTCGCTCAGATTTAAAAAAAAGCATGTCTATACAATCTAACAAAGAAACTGTGAAGCAGAGCGTGAATAGACAGTATTATGTACGAACATCTTGAGCCATGGCGGCACTTCTTGCTTCACCCAGTAGCAGTTTGAATCTACAAGTCTCACAAAGATGTTTATAAGTATTAATCTTCAACTTTTGCTGTTGAAGTCCGGCAGACTGCATTATTCAATTCTCAATTCTTTTTACAAGCTCTCAGGATCGTGGAAGAGCTCGATGACTAGGCACAACTATAACTTAATGCATCTCAACAGTGCTGGACAGAAGATCTATTGGTAAATATCAGGCCATAACAAATCTTCAGAAGAGTTGTTGAGCAGTGAAAAATTTTCTATAACTTTCCACTTGAAAAAAGAGATTTGTAGTGACAGGTCGAGTAAAGTGGAAAGAATTGCTATTATATGCTTTGCGCGATTAATTCAATAGATGTCCCACAGCCTGAATTAAATTAATCACGTTTTGCGGTAGTGGCGGATCCTTTCTGTATGCCTGTAGAGTTTTTCTCTTCCCAGTTAGTTGGTCTCTGGGACCACCAAAGGGTTGCTGAACGCTTACGTTCAGAAGACTCGCGGATGCAAGCCACGATGCCTGCAACGTATAATGGCTGGAAGGAATTAAGGGCAAACGAATTGGTGCAGGAAATGTTTAATGAAGTAAGACAAGCTTTGGCAATAGCTGAGGCTGAACAAAAAAGAGCCACTCTTCTATCAATCATTTATCAGCAGGAATGGGGTTTACATTGGGCTCCGTCTGCAATCATTTAAGACTGACTTGGCTAAGGTCTCTGCAGTTATAAGTAATCAAAAGCAGGACAGGTAAAGCGATCCATAAGAGAATGGGGAGCAAAAGGAAATTCTATACAGAATATGTTTATCTAAATGTTCGTATTGTAAGAGATCATTTTTGAAGGCATCCAAGGAAAAACGCTGTTATTAGAATCAACAAGATCTAGCATAGGACAGAGTCTCCCTTAAAGGGTCGGCGCAAAGTTGAGAGTCTTCACACGTAAATAGCCCAGACTGGGAGCTGCTTAAAAAGCGAGTTGGCTAAGTTAGGCTTAGGTAAAACTCACCAGCAAACTTAGGACCGAGGACACGTGAGCATATACTCATTCTCACACGCATAGAAGCTATCAAAGGAACTAGAGAATAGGGAGCACACATTGGTTTATGCGGATGATGCGTGGCTTAGAGCACTTCTTTACTGAAAAATTAGCGGCGAATTTATATCCGACTGTTGGAAAATTCTCAATACCATACACTAGTCCCAAAGTTCCTGGATTCCATAGTTATTAGTTAGAACATTCTTTCAAAATTACTAGGGCCTAGTAGTAGCCATGACAATTCCATTGACTCGGAATGTGGAAATTATTGTTATGAATTATAATTTATGAGCATATCTTTTGAGACAATTTTCATATTGGCATAGGAATAATATGGAATTGGATACAAGATGGGAGGAAATTGCTGGACATGTGTTCCTGACAAGAGGAGCAACAATCCAGATGAGGTATATGATAATTCATACAACACAATATTTTGTTTCACAACCAGTTGGGGTGAATTTATCTGCTGGATTGCGAATGCGGCTTCGCTATGAATGTGACATTAAGTAAGTTCAACCAAATCCATGTTATTATGTGGACATTGGTCATTGGAAGAGCAAACAAAATGCTCATGTTAGAAATGAGGAAGCCGATTCAGCATCTGCCAACAAGTAGAATTTCATAAATGGTGGAAATATGGACTTCATGCGAAGACATTGTAGAGGTGTCATCCGAAAAAGTTCAACCTTTTTGAGGAGTTCGAGTTGCGATATTGGAACCCAATTGGTTATGAAAATTAATTCTGGATACTTTGCAATGAACATGTTGTGTGATATTCGAAAAATGGACAATTATGAAATTAAATGGGAAACCTCTGCGTCCCTTTCATGCTCCAACATGCTGCAGATACTTTAAAAGTGCTTGCATTTATTTACTATTGGAATGTTTCCAATAAACAAATTCCCTATATAGTTCCTATAGCTCTCTTATCCCCCTACCCTCACATATGCTGATTACTGCTTCCTCCCAAATCTCCTCAAACTAACTCTCATATAAATTCTTTGTCACACCTAACTTTTCAAATCTATTACCAATCACCAATCCTCGCCTTCATTCTATCATTTCACCAGTAATTCCATCTATCCTTCAGAATTTACCACTTATCTTACAAACTATTCCAACCCCTACCCATTATTTACTCCCTCCCCAAAATACCCTATATTTCTTCTTGCACCATCAAAACCCACACCACATTCACTTCATCAACTCTTCACTACTCACAATGTAGGCAATTTTTGAAGTAGTTCCCTCCACATACGTCTTCTTCACATTCCATTTCATCCATGTACGCAGCACCATCCCAATCAATATTCTATGCAAAATTCCCTTACTCTCATTTACCTCATTATTATTCTTATGTATGCATCTTTATCCTTCCTCTTTCCCTTTAGAATCAGCTCTTCCTATCCAACCTTCCACTGTTGAATTTTTACTTCTACTTTGCACATCCACATTTGCGCACTAACAAAGATCTTTCCTTCATTTTGTCTATGTCCCAGATCTGTTCATTTCATCTTTTCACATCCATACTATATATGTTGCACATCACTCTTAAATAATTTACTATACCTTGTTCATTTAACTTCCACTCTTAATTCTCTACACTCCCTTCTCATTTTCTTTCCTTCCCATTCGTGTCCCCACCTAACTATTATCTTACATAAAAACAAACATAAGTGAATCGATAATCCATCCCCAGCCCCCTCACTAATTTAACACCATCACATACCTCAACATCATCTTCACCCAACACAAAATCAATAACATTTCACTCAATAACCATCTCTGTTTCACCAATATAGTATACTTATGAATCTCATGTGTTAAAAGAAAGTACCTATTACTAACACACATACCGCTTTCCTCACACAGAAATCAATTACCCTCCTACCATTCTCATTTTCTCCTTCACCCTAAACTTTAGCCTGTTATTTACCCATCTTTTTTATCACCTAATCCAATCATTTAATTGTCCACACATATCAATTTTAAGCATTCTACTACTCAATCCAAAACATTCATCAGATTAATTACCAGAACGTCGCACTTCTCATATCACCCTCAGGATGTGACCACATGTTACAAACCACATTACATTGACCTTTCAAACTTAAATTTAACCATGCTGAAACTTCTAGTACTCTCACGTAAAGCGAAACTTCAACATCAGCTCTGCACATGATCACTGCATCAAATGGACTCTTCTCCACCTCATTCATTCCTCTCAACCAGCACACACACATTTATACCACACCAACTTAATCTTCATTCCATCACTTTGATATTCCAGTCACAATTGAGAAAACAAATATTACCCTTACTAAAATATATCCTTCACCCTCCAAACTACACTACTCGACATTATTCCTCTGGACATTTCCAGTACCCATTCAATTCCATCAATTGTCGACAAATATGTTCTGATATGGCGATCCGACCATGCCGAACCTGCAAAAGAATTTATATATGTATATATATCATATTATATAATATATATAATATATATAATATTATATTATATATATATAAATATAAATATAATATATATATATATATATCATAAATAAATATATATATACTAATAATTATATAATAAATAAATATATATTATATATATATATATATAATATAATATATAATATAATATATATATATATATATAATATATATATAATATATATAATATACCATATAATAGTATATATATAATATATTATTATATATATATATAATATCATATATATTATATAATATATATTTATATATATAATATATATATATATATATATAATATATATCAATATATAATATATATATAATATATATATATATAATATATATTATAATATATATATATATAATATATATATAACCTAATATAATATATAATATATATATATATATATAATTATAATTATATATATATCATTATATATTATAATATTGTATTATATATATAATATATATATATAATATACATATATATACATTATTATATAATATATATATAATATATATATATATATATATAATATTACTATATATATAAGTACTTTTTTCTTACAGAAAATTGTATGAATCATTGCAGGTTACATTAATTTTAGTCAGATAGATGTTTGAAGAGAAAGACGAGAGAATTAAGAAAAATATGCAGAAACGGTGTAAAGGTTTATTTTTGCTTGCTACGACTGAAAACACAGATGCAAGAAGCTTTGAACAGACGTGCTGTATGAGGTTAAATGTGGTGTGTGCTACAGTGGAGAAGAAATGAAGTTGAAATATTGTTCATGGTGATCTTGACAAAAATCTGAGAGATTAGTATTATTGATAGTAACCAGAAATTCAATGGTTTTGATTTTGGGTTTCAAAAGTCAAGGTATGTGTGGTTGTAACATATGTCCATCTAGTGATCTAATGTAAAGAGAGTTGACTCTTTCGGGGAAATTTGAATGATGCTTCTTGAATGGTTAGTAG
>JABUQX010015568.1:35000-42500 GCA_015478945.1 Trachelipus rathkii | reverse complement strand
TGTGGTTTATACTGATGGTGCTTGTGGATTCAATGGGAAGCATGGAGCAAAAGCCGGCGTTGGAGTTTACTTTGGAGAAGATCATCCAATGTAAGTGCAAAATATATATCGTAATTTGTTCAACTTAATTGTTGTATCTTGTTGCTCTTTACTTTAAAGTGTAGTAGAAGTAGATTATTACTTTGTGGGTAGATTTTACCAAGCATCTATATTCTGGTTTCAGGAGAGGTTTCGATTTTGACCTCGAGATTTTCTGGGCTTTGCCCCAAACTAGAAATGTGCGTAATTTTCTTAATTTTCAGCCGATTTCCACCAACTATTAAACAAGATGGTCATTTCGTGACCCCCCTAGAACCTTCATTTTAGGTGTTTTTCTATGCCCCTATTGATTTTCTTTAAACTTTCATTTGCAGAAAAATTAACTTTCCGACATATTGGATTTCACATGCAACAATTTTTGTTGAGATGACTTAAAAACTTTAACTATGCAAAGATGTGTCTATTATATATCTGATTTTTGATATCTGCCACCAAATACCAACAATACTAGAATTCTGAACAAAACTGAAAATAATTTTTACAAATGAAAAAATTGCAATAGTGTTTTATCTGGTCATCTGATAATCCTTTTTTGTTTAGATCATTTATTTTCTTTTATTTTGTATTTACAACCAAATCCCGGCAATACTCAAATTCTGAACCCAACTGAAAATGAGCATGGGAAAATTTTTTAAAAAATTTTGCTGAAGAAATTTTTGTTAAATTTCTTTTTGGGTATTCAAAAATATGATTTAAACAAAAAAAGGTGTATCTCCCTCAACAATAAAATTTATATTGATTGGATGAGCAGAAAAAAAATTCTAAATTTTTAACTTTTCCAATTTTTTTTTTTTTTTTTTTTTTTTTTTTTTTTTTACAAAAGTGAAAAATTGCATCAAATTTTTTTTCCCACTCACCCAATCAATTTGAAAATTTCATTACATATATAGTTGGGGAAGATACACAATTTTTTTTATTTAGATCATTTTTTTTGTGTACCGCAAAAAAAAAATTTCTAGTTCCCAGATACAAAACCAGGGCTGCGGAGCCGGAGCCGCAAAGTTTTGGGTGGAGCCAGAGCTGGAGCCGAAATCTTTGGGGTGCCTGGAGCCTGAGCCGCAAAAAAAGACTGCTTCGGCTCTGGCAAGTTCAAAATAAGGTAATTATTAATTTTATTACTACAGGTTATATATATATATATATATATATATAATATATATATGATATCGACATATATATATATATATATGATTCGACTATATATAATATATCTATATATATATAGTATATATATATATATATATATATATATATATATATATAATATATTATATATATAATATAAAATATATTATATATATATATATATATATATATATATATATATATATATATATATATATATATATATATATATATATATATATATATATATATATAATTTCGACCGTCATCAAGTGTGGAAGCAGTGGAAACCAGAGGGGATGCGAAAAAGAGAAGGATCAGAAAAGAGATTTGTTAAAGAAGAAGGAAGATCTGAATGACTTACCGAAAAGAAGAACGAAATCTGAATAGTAGACTAAAGAAGTGATCTGACCATTTTGCAGGAGAGAGAGATTGTTTATGATTCAAAGTAACTCTAACTACTTAAAAGGAAAATATATTTTTACCATTCGAAATTTTAATAACGCAAAATTTTATACATTTAAATTAATTTCATTTAAAATCTGGGATGGAGGAGCTACAAAATTTTCAACTTTATTTCTTTCGGTAGTTTTGGAATATTAAATAAAAATTATAATAAAAAAAGAAGAATTTTAAAATATTAAATTATAGAAGGTGAAGCTGCTTTTCATGAAACAGTCGAGTCATATGAAGAAAATGTTCAAGATTCTCTTCCTCTGGTGGCAAGGGGCTGAAAACCCCCTTCTACCATATTACTCTTTTCGTGAATGATGGTGATAATAGTAAATAATTATCACCACCAACACCACCTTGCAACCATGCAGGAAATGGTGCTATGTATAAATAAATAAATAAATAAATATATATATATATATATATATATATATATATATATATATATATATATATATATATATATATATATTATATATATATAAAAAAATATATATATATATATATATATATATATATATATATATATATATATATATATATATATATATATATATATATATATATATTTATATATAGGGTGTTTCAGAATTGCAAAGCAATATTTTGCGTATGGGTTCCCAACTACATTATAAACAATTTTGGTCATATAAACATAGGGCAGAAAATACTTTATTAACGTGATATTGGGTCATACAGTTATTTATTTCATAGTACATCATTTAGAGTAACTGTTCAAAGTGGCCTCCATCTTCCTGAATGCAGCATTCTGCACGACGTATCCATGCTTCTCTGCCGCGTCGTATAGCATCAGTACGAAGCGTGATAGTTGCTGCGGCATCCACGATCCGATTTTGTAGCTCCTCTTGCGTTTCAACAGACGTAGAATAAACCATAGACTTCATCTAGCCCCACAGAAAGTAATCCAATGGCGTTAAATCAGGGAACCGTGGTGGCCATTTCACAGGACCGTTGCGCCCTACCCATCGGTGACCGTAGGTTGTTTAAATAATTCCTGACAATATGTGAATAGTGAGCCGGTGTACCGTCATGCATAAACCACATTCCCTGCCTATTAGCAGTCGTAATATCTTATAGAAGCTCAGGTAGATGATGCTGCAAAAATTGCAGGTAAGATACCCCTGAAATCCTAGGTGGCAAAAAGAAGGGGCCACCTGACATTTAATAAAAAGGTATGTTGGTAATGTGTAGTAGCTGTCGTATGAGGGTTTTCATCATCACAGGTATGAGTGTTTCGATAATTAGTAATCCCATTCCTTGTAAAGCAGGATTCATCGGTAACGAGCATGCGGCTCAGGAAGTTAGGATCTCTTGTGCATTTTCGAATTAACCACTGGGAGAAATGTCTGCGCTTGTCATAATCATGTGGTAGCAGCTCTTGACCAGGGGTAACGTGAAATGGGTACAGTTGTTCGCGCAATGTTCGCCATATGCTGGTAGAGAACACATCGAAACGAAGAGACAATCTTCGGGTGCTAGTACTAGGAGATAACTGAACAGCATCGAGTATTTCTTCTTCAACGTCAGCAGTACGTCTATGTCTTTGTTGACCGGCGTTTACTCGTACAGGCTTTAACGTGCCATTTTCCCTGAGACGTCTTACAGTGGCCTCAAACGTTTTACGATCTGGTATTCTTCCTCTGTTGGGATATTTTTCACGATATCTTCGAACGGCAGCAAGACCATTTTGATGTACCTCGCCATACGTTAAAAGCATGTCTGTTTGTTCTGCAAATGTGAACACATTCGTGGTGTCACCCATGATGATCTTAACTTGAACTTACACACACACTATTCACTCACACGTAAACGCACAGAATGAGACAAGTCAGATGAGTTAACCTACACCCTACAGAGTCTAATACGGAATGACAGAAATGTACTCACCTGTTAAACAAATGAACGTATGCTAGTGTTCAGAGAAATACGACTTTAACATGTGATATCTCGGTTATAAACTAATTTTAAACATATGTTAATGTAACCTTTATTGTTTGTATTGTGGTAGAGAACCCATACCTAAAATATTGCCGTGCAATTCCGAAACACCCTGTATATATATATATATATATATATATATATATATATATATATATATATATATATTACAAAAATATATAGATATAATATTATATATATATAATATATATATATATATATATATTATATATATATATATATATATATATATATACACACACACACACTACTCGTCAAAAATAGCGCACAACTAGGGTAAATTTCACTGTAGGAACGGGAAGGCCCCTAACCCCATGAAACCCCATACTAACACAGACGACAGCATCAGTGTAACTATGTAATCACCCCACAGAGAATTCGCTGCAGTATTGGGGCCGTCACCGCGATAAATTTAGGAAAACATAAACCACGTAACTGACCTGGGAGAGGTAGGTAGGTTGTGTCGGGTATAATCGAAGCTAGGATCATTCACGTTACGAAGCGACTCCTTTAAAAATGGAGGAGGATAGTGCGCTCAACTGTTCAAGAGATCAGTGCGTGCAGATAAAAACACCACGCCGAAGGACAGGGGTACCGGGAACTAGTCGACGGTTCGGTGTAGTGCACACATCGATTGCACGGGTGGTCCAATGGTACCGGGAAACCCTGACACATGATCGCCGGCGAGGACAAGGTAGGCCCATGGCCACGACACCCGTCCGTGGAAGACCGATTTAAACGTTGCGTGCATTACGAGAGCGCCACACAACGGCACAACATCTGCAGATAACAGCTGGTAGCAGTATATGGCACCAGAGTCAGTGACAATACAGTGCGGTCGACGCTTTGCGGAACATTTAATTACAGCCCCGGGAGGCCTGCCATAGGTCCACGGCACACACGGCACATCGAAGGGCGCGCCTGCATTTGCCCGAGAACACATCCATTGGACGGTCGACGATTGGACAAAGGTGCTCTTTACGGACGAGTCGAGAGTCTCTCTGTACACCTCGTACAGGCGTGCTAGAGTATACCGACGACCGACGGAGGGGTTCGCGCAATGCAATGTGCTGCAGGTGCCGCCTGGGGAGGCATCTCTTTATTGGGGGAGGCATCACTTTATCGGGGCCTACGGAGTTGCGCATCTTCGATGGAGGCACTCTTGCAGCCGTAAGGTATATCACAAGACATCCTCGAACCATATGTCGTGCCATATGCCCCCTACATCGGTGACTCTTCATCTAATGCATGACAATGCAAGACAACACAAGGCCCAATGTGTGAACGACTACCTTTAGGACGGTTCAAATTACGGCATTGGAGTGGCCAGATATAGTCCGGACCTTAACCCAATGGAACATTGGTGGGATATCCTAAAACGTCGGATCCGACAGCTGCAACACCCTCCACGGACCCTCCCGGACCTGCGACAGGCACTGCACGACGTATGGGATCAAATCACTGTCCAGGATATTCGCCCACTTGTCGAGAGCATGCCAGGACGGTGTCAGGCAGTCATCCGTGCCAGAGGGGGTCATACACGGTATTAAGACAGACCCAACTCCCCCGTACGTACCAACATTGTGTGTTTGCAGCGCCGAACCTCCGACCACCTACTGCGAGAACCCTTTGGCTGCACCTTGGCCTCACACTCTATCAACCAACGGTTCTAGGGAGGAATCTACCATGTTATTGTCATTGCCCATTAAAGTTTCTTCCTGTTCTTCAACCTTTTCTACCCTTCCTTCGCCACGTAATATATATATATATATATATATATATATATATATATATATATATATAATATATTATGTATATATATATATTATATATAATATTATATATATAATATTATATAGTAATATATATATATATATAATACTATATATATATTCTCTCTTTCGAAAATTTGCTTATGGTATATTTATTATTCAATAATAAAAAAGGTTCTATACTTCTATAGATAACTTTAATTAAGTTTAATATCCTTAGAAAATCATGTCAACTAAACCAAATCGAAAGCACCCCATGTACTTGAATATTTTATTCGCTCTGAAGATAAAAGTACTTACATTTGGCAATATGAAATAGTTAGCACATTTGATGGGGAACGGTCAGTTCGATTATGCTTAAAAAAAGTTTACCGAACCACCAGTTACTTATTGGGTCATAATACATCTACAGTATCCTTTAAATTAATGCGACATTTAAACACTCTCTTCCAGACATTGGTGAATTGTTTTATAAAGAAAGGTGAAGCAAAAGGTAATCAGATAAACCTTCAATCTTAAAAACTCAGACTAAAGTGGATACTTTTTTCAATTGTCAAAGGTCTGTATATATCGAGTGAAAAATTTAAAATAAATTGATTATAATGGTTGTTAAAAATAGTGACCCATAAAGTTTTTTTTGCAAGACCAGGATTTACAGCACTGTGTGGAAATATGATTTCGAAACTGGAAGTCCCTTTAGACCTGGAAAATATTCGTAAAATAGTTCTAGAAGAAGTGGATAAGCAAAAAAATAAACTTAAAAATTGCTTAAAGTGATGCTTCATGCATTTAAAAATGGATGCTTGCACAAGGGCAAAGCTAATTTATTTTGCCATTAATATTACATATGTGGATGAAGATAAAAACAATATTACTAAAATGTTAAAAGTAAGAGATACCAAATTGCAACATTTCAGCTAATATATCCAAGAACTTGTTATTTACGTTTTAAAAGAATTCGAAATATAAGAGGCAAGTAATTAGCTTTGTTACGGATTATGGATAACATGATCAGTACAATTTAAAAATTAATTAAATAAGGGCAATGAGGATGAGGAACAGGAAGCTGGTAAATGTGATACTGATTTTATTGAATGTCAAAACGAAGAAGTAATAGTTGTTTTCAGAATGAACTTGATAAAACTATGAAAAGACTATGTTCTGATGACGTTAACATTTCACACATAAGGTGTGTAGTTCATTCTTAACGTTTGCAGTGCGATTGTCTCAGCAATGCTCTTACAGCAAATCTTACAAGCAAGGCGAGACAAATAGCAAAAGCAGCACATACCCCAAAATTAATGGAGGTTCTAAAGCATCAAGCTGGAAAAGTGGTAATCTTAGATCAAGAGACAAGGTGGGCAAGTATATGTCTTATGCTCAAAAGGCTTCTGCAACTAAAAGACTATACTAGTATGATGGCTGCCGGTTCTCCTGAATTTCTCTCTTCGATAGTCAGTGGGAACAGATCAAAACCCTCAAAGAATTATTAAAACACTCATACTTTACACCAAAAAATATTCAATTAGAAGACTTGACTGCAGTAATTTTTTTTATAGAGAAGGGTTTCTGGCAAATGACATTAAAAATTCCCTGTAAAGAAAGGAAAATGTTAACTGAAAACAAAATATTTTTGTCTGCTATCTTTGCTAATCCACAGTTTAGAATCTTCCTCAGAACTGAAGATCTGATATTAGAAGCTAGGAATGCTCTTTGTGTACTTGGACTTAAAACGAATAACACTATCAAACAAATCTGGGTCAGAGTCAGATAGTTCAGCAGCTTCAGGAATCCTCCCTTGTGGTACCTTGTGAGATGAAGATAAAGAAATCAAATTTGACAAACAATGGACAAAGTCGAGCATGCAGAAAAGCGATTAAAAAAAGGCAAGCTACCTTTAAAAGACCTTCAACCTAAAAATTCTCAAAAAATACAAAGTAGAATTCCATAAGGTATTAGATGAAATAATGAAAATTGACCGGAAATGAAAGTTAACAGTTAAAGAGGCAATCCCTAGCTATCCTAAAATTTTGCAGGATGCAGCTTACACAATACAGCTTTACCTCCTAGT
>JABUQX010015568.1:0-30000 GCA_015478945.1 Trachelipus rathkii | reverse complement strand
TATATATATAGTATATATATATATTATATATATATCATCCATCATCATCATCACTCATCACCCACCTTCTCTTCCCAAGCTGGGGGTAAGGTCGTAACATGCACCGGAAACAATAAAGTAGTAGAAGAATATGACGCAAGTCGAAAAGAAAGCCCAGCTTACCGCCCCTTCACCAGCCATCTTCCTGATTCACAACTTTCCTACTACATTCTGGAACATCCGTTCCCATTTCAATAAACATATATCCTAAATATTTAAACTCAGACACTTGTTCCATGTTGCTTCACTATCTAACATAATTAACACCGAGGACTGTCTCTCAGTCACAAACCTTACTCTTATCTACGTTTTAACTTTCGAAACCCTTTTTTTTACATATAAAACCGCCTAAAGTCTCTCTACCACATCCTCCAAATCTCTTCAAGATTTGGCCACACACAAAAATCATCAGATATTTAGGTAGGGTCCCCTCCACTCTCTTCCATTCTCCACCATTCTAACAACATCCTGCCACACCCCATCTCTAATTCTTTCATAACCCATCCATATGCAAATTGAATAACCAAGTCTACATAAACACATTCCTTAGCTCACTAACGCATTTAATATTAAACTAACACTCTTCGAACCATTTATTCCGTTACACCGCTTCTACTAGTAACTACTTTAGATGTCATTCAGAAGCCTACCACCAGCAGCATACATTACTAACACCTACCATAGGGGCTTCCTTATTGAATGCCTATCATACCGCATGTTTCAAATCCATAAAACCTAAATACCTTTATTCTTCTTCTCACCTCATTTTCTCAATCATTTTGTTTCAATGTAAAAGTATTTGATCCAAGACATCCTCTACCACTTCTAAAAACGCACCTTGTTCTTCCTCAATCACTCGCACACTCTTCACCAAAATACCAGAATATGATCTTCCCAACAAATTTCAATAAACTAATTCCATATAATTTTTCAGTTCCTTTTTATTAATATGAGGAAATATAAGGGTACTATTATGGCTCTCCTCCAATCCCTCGGGACTTATACCCTCCATAACGCTTTGTTACAGAACTTCCAAATCAAATCAATCACCATCTCTACGTTCTTGATCTATTTTCAGCAGTAATTTCATCTCTTACCTGCAGATTTACTATTCTTCAACTTTTCACTCTACCCATTACCTCCTCCTTACTAATGACTCATCCCCAAAAACTACCTTTCCTTCTTGCGCACATACCCACCCACTCACTATCACCTCTTCATTAACTGCCAGTGTTATGCAGAGTCTTGTCTAAGTGTTTTCCAGGGTCCACACTTCCCCACTCATTTCATAATTGGCGATAAAGCCACGCATCCCTTTTCATTATTTCTAAGCAGATTCCCCTTTATTTCTCATTCTTAAGCTTTTGCGATTCCTTCCAGAAGAGCTTCCTATTCCCTTGTAAGTTCCCATTCATCCTCCTTCCAAACTGTTCATTTACTTCACTTTTTTCCTCCTATGATGCAACGGGTTTTGTTTCTTTTTTCCTCCTTAGTATAATTCAGACATCTTTCTTTTGAAACCTCATCATTGGCTTTTAGTACATTCAACCAAGCTTCTTTTTTACTTTTAATCGCTTGCATCACCTCGTCATTCCACCACTCACTGTTAACTTCTTACTTCCTACTTTTAGCACATCCACATCTTTTGCAATACTAACAACCGCTTCCTTCATTTGCTTCCAGATTTGTTCATTTTCAACTTGTTCACATTCAACTGATTTACTTGCAAGAGCTCTTAAATATTTATCCTTTTTACCTTGCTCACACAACTTTTCACTCTTAATTCTACCCACCTCCTTCCTTACCACCTTCCTCTCCATCCAAGCCCCCACTAATTAATTTTACATGAAACAATATAATGATCCAATAATCCCAATCTTAATTTAACATCCAACATATACTTCAACATCTCCTTCACCAACACATAATCAATCATACTTTTCAACTTCGATACCATCTCTACCTACACCAACTTTTAGTATACTCTTGTTTAAAAAAAGTTTTACTTACACAAATACCTCTCTCCTCACAGAAATCATTCACCCTACCATTCTCATTTTTTTCCTGACACCCCAAAGCCAGCTGTTATACCATCCCTTTTTTGAACACCTATCCAACCATTATATATATATATATATATATATATATATATATATATATATATATATATATAATATATATATATATAATATTAGTATATATATATTATATATTTATATATATATATATATACTATATAATTATATATATATAATAATATTAATTATAATATATATATATATATATATAATATATATATATATATTATAATATAATATATATATATATATATATATATATATATATATATATATATTATATTATATATATATATATATATATATATATATATAGTGGTGAAATTTCGTTAATGTTTCTGTTTTTCTCTTTTCTTCAGGTTTTGATAAGGTAATAATAAATACAGACTCACAATTTATGATCAATTGCGCTACTTCATGGATGCCGAACTGGAAAAAGAATGATTGGAAAAAGAAAGATGGCAGTGAAGTTATCAACAAAGAAGATTTAATTGAATTGGATAAAGCTTCTGAGAACCTTCTTGTTAAATGGGTACGTGTTAACTCTATACTTTTTATTAAAATTTTTTTTTAAAGGTAGCAGCAACAATTATTTAAGAATCACATGACCATGGTATTTTAGCCAGGGCTGCGGAGCCGGGAGCCGGAGCCGCGGAGCTGCAAGTTTTTTGGGGTGGAGCCGGAGCCGGAAGCGAAATTTTGGGGGGGACTGGAGCCGGAGGCGAAATTTTGGGGATCTGGAGCCGGAGCCGGAGTCGGAGGCGAAATTTTAGGGGGACCTGGAGCCGGAGCCGGAGTCGGAGCCGCAAAAAAAGAGGCTGCTCCGGCTCCGGCAAATACAAAATTAAGTAATTTTAAATTTTATTACTACAGTTGTTTATATATATATAATATATATATATATATATATAATATATATATATATATATATATATTTATATATATATATATATTGATTAATTATATATATATATATATATATTATATATATATATATATAATATATATTTTATACGGGTATAGTATATATATATATATATTATATGTTATATATATATTATATTATATATATATATATATATATAATATATTATATATATATATATATATATATATAATATATATAATATTATTAATTATATATATATATATATAATATATATATAATATCTTAATAATTGGATGAGTCACCTCCAATTCTTATATTCCAATATTTCAACTTAATATATATATATATTTATAGGTATATATTATATTATATATATATATTAATATATATATATATATATATATATATATAATAATTATATTGTATAGATTATGTAGTAAAATTACATCGTAAGCTTTATAAAAAATTTGTTTTCAATTTATATTTTTTTTATATTTATATCGCTAATCAGTATTATAAAAATTGTTATATATTATATTAAAGTATGTTATATAATAATAGTATATAATATATATATATATATATATATATATTATATATATATATATATATATATATAAGTTTATTATTTATATATATAAATGAGGTTGTCTTTTTCAGAAAATTTGATAATGGATTTTTATTATTCAATAATAAAAAGGTTCGGTACTTCTATAAATAATTTTAATTTATTAAGTTTAATATCTGTTAGACAAATGATTGTTGTCAACTAAACGCAAATTCGAACACTCTGTATTTGAAAGAATATATTACCACTCTGATGAATAAAATACTTTCATTTGTCAATATGAAATAGTTACACCAGTTGATGGAAACAGTCAGTTCGATCATGCACAAAAGAGTCTTCCTAACTACCAGTTACTCATGGGTTCACCATACGATCTTTGAATCCCTAAATTACTGAGACATTTAAAACGCTATCATCAGACATTGCTGCAATTGTTTAAAAAGAAAGGTTGAAGCTAAAGTAATCAGGATAAACCTTTATTTTCAAAAATCAGACTAAAGTGGAAACTTTTCAGTTGCATAAACTTGTTCTGTCTATGTGAAGTGAAATTCAAAATACAATTGGTTTTAATGGTTGTTAAAGATGTGACCATTAGTTTTTCTTTGCATGACCAGGATTTAAAGCACTGTGTGGGGACATGGCTTAGAAACTGGAAGTCCCTTTAGACTGGAAAAATATTTGTAAAATAGTTCTAGAAGAAAAAATAAAAAAAAATAAGCTTAAAAATTGCATAAAGGGACGCTTTGTGCATTTAAAAATGGATACTTACACATGGCAAAGCTAAATTATTTTGTCAATAATTTTATATATGTGGACGAAGATAAAAACAATATTTCTAAAACGTTAGCAGTAAAGGAAAAAATACTCAACATTTCGCGAAATATCCAAGAATTTGTTACTGACATCTTAAAAGAATTCAATACAAGAGACAAGTAATTAGCTTAGTTACGGATACGCATCAAACAATCAGTAGATTGAAAAATTAAATAAGGATACCATAGGGCGAGGAATGGGAAGCTCGGTAAATGTGATAACTGATTTTATTGGAATGTTAAAACGAAGAAGTAATTGTTGTTTTCAGAATGAACCTTGATAAAACCTTGAAAAGACTATGTTCCGATAACGTTAACATTGCACACATGAGATGCTGAGTTCATACTTTGCAGTTAGCAGTGCGTGGATGGGTCTCCAAAATAACTCAGTAGAGCAAGAGGTCTATAAGCGGGCGGACAAATAAAAAGCAGCACGTACCCAAAATTAATGAAAGTTCTAAAGAATCAAGTTGCAAAGTGGCATCTTAGGCAAAGCAGATGGGGAAGTACATGTCCTATGCTCTAAAGGCTTCTGCAACTCAAAAGATTAAGTAGCTAGTATATGGCTGCGTCACTTTGCAACTTTTCTCTCTCCGACTGTCCGTGGGAAACAAATCGAAACACTCGAGAAATTCTTAAAACACCCATACATTACAACAAAAATATTCAATCAGAAGACTTGACTCCAGGAAAAATTTTATAGAGAACGGATTTTAGCAAATCACAATAAATTCCCATGAAGAACGGAAAGAATGTTAACTGAAAATTAAATATTTTTGTCGACAATATTTGTTTAGAATCTTTTCCCAGAACTGAAGATTGATATTTAAAGCTAGGGAGTGTTCTTTGTGAACTAGAACTTTAAAATGAATAAAGCTATCGAACAGCAATCTGGCCGAGCTCAGAAGTTCAGCAGGTTTTCAGGAATACCTGCTTGTAGAATTTTGTTCAGATGAAGAGAGCAGTCAAATTTGCCAGATAATGGAAAAATTGGAGCATGCAGAAAAGCGATTGAAAAAACCAAAAAGACAATCTACTAGTAAAGACATTCAACCTAAATATCTTCTAGAAAAATGAAAGGTAGAATTCCATAAGTCATTAGATGGAATAAAGTTATCAGTTAAAGAGGCAATCAACTTGCTATCCTAAAATTTGCAAGATGCGCTTGCACAATTACAGCTTTTGCCTCCTATTCAAGTGAATGTTTGATGAGATTATTTTCTGCTTAAAATAATAAATCGGATCTAAGGACATCGCTAAAGGGGGATTTTATTCATGGTTATATTTTTTAAGAACAATTGTTTTGAATAAATTTATATTACATATGGTCTGGCTGTTCAAAGAGAACTTATTTTAAAATTTAGGAAGAAAGTGAATTGTTTATATATATATATATATATATATATATATATAGTATATCTTATTATTATATATTATATATATATATTATATATATATATATATATATATACTTATATTATATAATATATATATATATATATAGTATATATATATATATTATATATATATTATAATATATTAAATATATATATATTTATATATATATATATATATATATTATATATATATATATATATATACGGTATATATTATATATTCAATATATAAAATCTGTTTTGAATAAAATTATGTTATAATATGTTCAGGCCCATAGTTCAACGAGGAATTATTTAAACTTTAGGATGAAACTAAAAATATTGGATAATTATTTTAAGGAAAAAAAAATAATAAAATTATATACGTAACTGTACAGGCAGTTCTCGTTCAAAGAGGAATTATATTAAAATTTCTTTAGGAAGAAAGTGAATGATTTCTTTTTCTGTATTTCTTAAATTCTTATTTTCTATAAAATATTTTCTAAGTTTTAAATTCTAGGCTAATAAAGATGTCATTAACAAACATTTAATTTCATCATACCCTCAAAATTTTGTATCAGAATTAATGATTTCATGACTGTAAATGGAGAAAGAATTATAACTAGGGGTCGGAGCCGGAGCCGGAGTCGGAGCCGAACAATTTTAAAATGCCGGAGTCGGAGGCGGGTAATTTTAAAATGCTGGAGCCGGAGTCGGAGGCGGGTAATTTTAAAATGCTGGAGCCGGAGCCGGAGTCGGAGCCGGGTAATTTTAAAATGCTGGAGCCGGAGTCGGAGCCGGAAAAAAATTTGCCGGCTCCGCAGCCCTGATTTTAGCTGTGAAAAAGCTCCTGTAATAGGGCAGAACTTTGGATGATTTACCAAAAGAGATCCTTTCTCAAATGCCTGTATTTATTAAAAATATTTAAGCAAAGTTTGTACGAGATATTGCCGTACAGAGTTTGACCGTTTGCTATGAAACGTTATTTCTTATCCCAAGTATTTAATTTTCTTTAAACTGCGGATGGTGAGAACGTCATCCAATCGGCTTTCCTTAAGATTTTCGGTTTGACTCTGCATTACCTCTTCCCTGTTCAAAGCTAATATCTACTTCAACTTTTGGTTCCTCATACAGTCCGACCTCAGCTTTCGAAGCTTCATTGTAGCCTTCACTTCCGGAAGCTTTCTCGTCCGAGACTACAGCTCCCATATGTTACGCCCACTTGAAGAAAAGATGACGTCTACCACAACGAAATAATATCTACCTCGTCCATCTGTTTTCTGTGCTTCTGTGGTAAATTAAGCTACAAATTGTTATTAATTTTGTTCAATATTAGTATTTATTTCCTCAAAACAGCAATCAGATATCATTATCTCTTATACACGATTATTTGGGTTTGCATTTGCATAAATACATGTGTTTGAATTTTTAGATACAGAATTTGGAGATAAAGTCTCTTCTTACCTTATGAACAGAACTCATGGTGCTCATTTTTGTCCAACACAACAATCAGACTGTATAAAACACTCCTGTTGAATTCTTCTGTTGAATTCTTCCACGACCCGCCTAATCAACCGCTGATAGTCTGATACTCCAAGAAACTTGTTTTGCTTTCTATCAGCTCACTCTCGAACCACTGCATGGAGCATCCTGACAACAAATCTTCACTCATATTTTTTTTTTATTATTGAATTGGATATGAGAAGGACGTTATCACGTTACCTGACTTCAAGGCATACTTTTTGTTATTCTTGGTTTTGTGTCTCTACTGTCTCTAAAGACATGGGAACTATCTCTCCCATGAAAAAACTTTATTTTTGTGGCTTAGAACTCTTTGAAAATTGTCACAACTTCTTGGCAGTCGAGTAAAGAATCGATGATCAACTATTGTTCTGTTGTTTACTAAAGAACTACTTTTTAGTAATTGAAAATTATTAAAGCATCATATTCCATTTCTTACAAACCTTATTCAGGTGACACACTTTATCCCCCAAAAATAGTTGCCTTTTTTATATCTTTCTTTTCGACACTGAGCAAGGTGACCAAAATATATATTGGTCTAAGCTTATTTAATATCTTTATATCTTTTTATCTTTTGTGTCTAGAATAAGTTTTGAGGAACCTGTATAGCCTTCCCTGTGTTTATTCCTGTATGGGTCCTGGGTTCATCCCAAGTTCCTTTTCCTGCGGAGGAGGGTACAGGTGAAAAACCTTTCCTTTTCGCCTTTGACCAGGACCAGGCGATCTAGATGCATAATTGAGAACAAGGAAGCAATATTTTAGGAGTTGTGTGTCCACCGTTAACTCATCCACACCCTTAACATCGTATTTCAGTTTTTGAAAGCACCACAAAAATCTGTCCCTGATCCACAGGTGTGGATATCATTGGGATATTGCCACTGCACCAAGAGTGGTATCAGGAGAAATTAAGTTATCATTTTGCTACTTACTCTAGTGAATCCTGATACCTGGAGTCGTTTCTCATTGTGCATTCTCATGTTCAACCCCCTGAATTATCTGTATCTATCATGTGGAGACCCACTTTACAACCACTGATTTGCAGCAGCGGAATTTCGAAGGACCCTTGTGTTGTGCGAAGATAAGAGTGTCAGGACATGAGGATATCTCGTGTCCTGACTCTCTATAAAAAAAATATTAGTGGAAGACTTCTTCCCACCTTCATAGTCAGCAGCTTACATTGTCCCACTATTAAACGCGGGAAAGGCGTAGCTGTAGGGGACACCTACAGACCAATTGCGCTGACTTACTATACCTAATGGAGAGAGTAGTGGCAACCCGTCTTCTCTCAACGTTAGAAAAACTTAAAACATTTTCTTTCCAGTTCAGAGAAACTACATACGCTGGGTTTACATGGTCAGGTTTTCCTCTTTTTACAGATCCTGGTATCCAATAGGACCGTTTAGATGAAGGGTTCTACCACCTTGTCCAAACACTTTGTCATGGACTTATGGGGTGCTACAAGGAAGTACCTCAAATGTAATGCTGTTAGCCCTTGGGTTCAGTGACGTAATCAACAATATACCTTATACAGTCCAGCACTCACTTATGTGGACAACCTCCCGGCGCCAAACTCTCCTACATGGATCACCAACTTCAACTAATAATAGACAAAATAACAACACTGTGGGATGCATGGGGTTTTTCGTTGTCCGCTGCAAAAAAGAAATTCGTGCTCTTCCGTCGAAGAGGTAAACGTGGAAAACAAGATGTTGCATCCCTTGAACCGGTCTTTTATGATTGTCCATCAAGTCTGAAGTTCTAAACCACATGTAAAATTTCTTATGATCATAGACGATCATCTCACTTATCTTTCCCATGTTCTTCACCTACAAGTTTGCTGTCAATATTCTCTTTACCGCCTGCGGCACCTCACCTTTACAACTTTGGATACATGCAGAAAGACAGCTTAGACCCTTTCAAAATTGGTCTATAGAGGTGCCACATATGGACAAACCTAAAAGTTTTACGTACGTCTTTTAGTTAATTTTTAGAATGTTGGACTGTGTATAGCAACCTTGACTTTTCAGTCATCACCGAAAGTGAATCTGAACTTGCAGACTGATGTAATACCTGTCTGTGTATGAGAAAGATTTGTGTGCTCTTTATACCTCCTTCTTCAGACTCCTAATTCTCCGATATAATGACTCAATGCCCTGCTTGCTGACCGTTTTCATTGGTTATAACTTCTATACTTGCAAATCTTCATATTACTTCCATACAGATAGGGGACTACTGTGAACTGTGTTAAACTATTCGTAAGTATTGGTTGCCTAAGTCGTCAAATTGAGGCCACTTTAACACATCTTGAATCAGGCCTAGGAATTAAACTCATAGCTACCACATGTTGAGGGAGTGTAACGTCGTCACTTACTTTAATTACCTTGGATTAAATAAACTGAACAGGCCCCCAGACGATGCCACACAGACCAAAGGGGTTTACGCCACTAGATGACAGTAATTTCTCAACCACTAAGATTATAATGGATCTGACAGATCCTGAATACTCTTGTACAAAATATACTGACTTACCAAAACCTTATATGACCAAGAGAAAGTGTCAAACTGCGGGGGTTCGTTTATAGCTTAAGGCCAGACAACAAATCAATAAATATAGAGCAATTAAATAAATATATAAAATGGCTTTGAGAATAATTGATGCGACAGTTTATATATATACAATTATTTCTTAAAAAAAACAAAAAATAAATAAATAAATAAATAAATATCATTCAAATATTGTTCCAAACAAGACTATTTATAATACTGCACTTAATATTATATCCCCCAATATACTATGAGATATCCCTAAATCACAATATAAGTGGTATAATAAAAGATGCAAAAAATAAAAAAAATAAATAAATTACAGTTAATAAAATATTTCAAAATTTATTTTCAATATTGCAAAAGCTAAACGTACTATGTATTATATCCCTCCCAGGTCTTGTAAAATATTTTTACTATTTTGCAAGTAAAGCATATAATGTTCAGCACCAACAAAAAGATTTAAAAAAATGCCTAACTGAATTATTAACATAAATATTAAAACTTTGCATGTAAATATATTATTGTAAATAAACAACCAACAGTTATCATTTGACGTTATGTAATATAATACCCAATTAATATTTATTATTGCGGATAATAAATATTAATTAAAATATACTTTAAATAAAATATTTTAAAACTTTCAAAAACTAATTATCAAAAGAAACTTGCACTATTTATGGCTTTAAAATATGAACCAGAATGCATAAATAAATAAATTGTACCAAAGAAAATATAATATACACTTACGGCTTTAAAATGCAGGAAACACAAAAAAAACACCTGTAATTACCTTTAGTACCAAAACTAATTAATATTTATTATTGACGATAATAAATATTAATTAAAATATATTAAATAAAATATTTAAAACTTTCAAAAATATTATCAAAAGAACCTTGCACTATTTATGCTTTAAAATATGAACCAGAATGCATAAATAAATAAATTGTACCAAAGAAAATATAATATACACTTACGGCTTTAAAATGCAGGAAACACAAAAAAACACCTGTAATTACCTTTAGTACCAAAATTGCATTTAAATAAAATTATCTTGATAATATTTGAACATGTGATATAATAAATAAATAACTAACTAATTATCACTATACGAAAACCTCTATAAAATATAAATAAATACAATTTAATACACTGATATTAAAAACAGGTAAGACACTTTGCGAACACAGGTATACTATTATTATTGCAGATGACACATAACAACGGTAAATTTCTATTGCAGACGAAATAAATACGTTGCCACATATATAACGACCAACACATCTATGCTCAAATGAAATGCAGGATAAAGTTGCTCACACACTGAAAACATTAAGTTTTATACTCAGAACAATACACCTTGATACTTTTCTGACCAATAAAACAAACTTTCATACAGGAGCCATAAATATGAATACACTTTTCTAACAAAACAGAAAGTACCATGCATACTACTATTTACAAGATGGGGCGGACCAATTTGACAACGTTTCATTGCATAAAATAAAATAAAAATACGAAACTTCTGAATTCGTCTCAAGATGCAGCTTTGTTAAATGATATTGCTTATCACACCTTTCTCCAAATAATTAAAATAAATAAAAGCTTTAAGGTCTTTTGCCCTCAACAAGTAATATACATATAAATATGAATAAATATTCATTTAATTTTTTAAAATAAATATCTTCAAAATTATTTACACTAAAATCGTAAATTTACTATAATTATAATAATAATAATAAATAATAATTATAATAATAATAATAATAATAATAATAATAATAATAATAATAATAATAATAATAATGACTTTCATACTGTTTCCTTCTAGTGAAGCCAGAACTAAACACCATAAACATCATTAGTATAATTATTATTATTATTATGCATTTTGCATAAACTAAATGAATTGATATTGCTTTATATAAAAATTGATATATATATATATATATATATATATGATATATATATTATATATATATTATATATATATATATAGTATATATATATATATATATATATATATAATATATATATATTATATATATATATATATATATACTCGATGGGGGAGACAAATCGATTGCAAATATGCTGCTTTTGGTAGGTACGAGACATTCTTTTGGGAATGACATATTCGATGCAAGATTTTCAATATGATGCATGTTTCAATCTTACATTTAGGATTCCCCCATTCAAGCAATTTACACAAGTAAATTGTTATTTCATATTCTCGTCTTGAACACTTGCGAGAATGTCCTCTTCTTTCTTGTTGGGTCATTCCAAATCCTCTATGGTTCCGTCGCCGATAGATCTGCTTATGTAATCGGCTATCACATTATCTTTGTGGTGAATATGTTGAAGTAAGAATCTAAACCATTGTAAAGAAAGTGCCCAACGCATAATCCTAGGGCTCTCGTATTTCTTTTTGTTTATTGCCGTTAGGGGTCTATGGTCTGATTGTAATATAAATTCTTTGCCGTACAAATAAGGTTCAAACTTCTTTACCCCCATTACAATAGCTAATGCATCTTTTTCCAAAATTGAATATCTTTGTTGCATTGGTGAAAGTTTCTTACTTCTGTAAGCTTTCGGATGTTGGATATCGTTTTCTTCCTGTAGTAACACATATTCCAACGATGTGTCAGATGCATCCACCTGCAGGGTGAATACTTTATCCAACTGCGGCATCTTCAAAATAGATTTAGATATTAATGCTTCCTTCAACTTTTCAAATGCAATTTGATGTTTTTCTTGCCATTGTACCTTTGTAGGCTCTCCTTTCTTTGTTAGGTCTTTGAGGGGGGCTGCAATCTCGGCAAAATTCTTCACAAAATCTTTATAATAAGCGGTCAGACCTAAAAATGATCTAACCTGCTTTTTATTTTATGGTGGCTCTGCTCTTTTAATCTTTTCCACGTTGTCATCTTGTAACCCTTTAATACCATTCCGTATATAGTGTTCCAAAAATTCTACACTTGAAGCTGTGAATTCACATTTTGACGGCCTCACAGTATACCCTGCGCTTTGTAATTTCGAAAGTATTTTCCAGATCGTTTTCATATGACTTTTCCAGGTCCTTGAGTGTACTATAATGTCATAGATGTAGAAATCAACGTTGTTTATCTCATCTAAAATCCTACGCATCGCCCTTACCAATGTTGCTCCAGCATTCACCATCCCAAATGGCAACTTTACATAATGGTAATGTCCGTCTTCAGTTGAAAACCCAGTTTTAAATGCATCTTCAGCCTTGATAGGTATTTGCCAATACCCTTTTGAGAAATCCAATTTTGAAAAAAACTTATCCACTGCGAACTTGGTAAATAGGGATGGCGTAGTTGCCATTGGTTCTGGGTCGAACACTGTTACTCTATTCAAGGCACGGTAGTCCGAACAAACACGTTTAGTGCCGTCCTTCTTCTGTACAACAGCTACAGGTGCCGAAAATAGGGACAAAGATTTGACAATAACACCCATTTCTAACATTTTTTCAATTTCTTGCTTTAGCTCAGTGCGTGTTGTATAAGGTAGAGTGTACGGTCTCAGGCGGATAGGGTTATCGTCCACAAGATCGATCACGTGGTGGTCATAGAGCGCCGTCCTTGGAATATCTGTGAAGATATCCTTATGTGGTTCTAAAATTTCCATCAAATCTCTCTTCATGTCTTCTGTTATCTCACTGTTAATCTTAACATCCTTGAGATACTTTCTTTTTAGTGACGTGTTCACCACTGGGACCGGTATATTTTCTTCGTCTTCCGCTTCTATCAATACAGCTGATGCTCTGACCTGGTGATTGTTATCTTGTGCATCATTATCTACCTCACTCTCCTCTCTTGAGAGATACTTTTTCAAAAGGTTTATGTGGTAAGTTTTGATAATATCACCCACTCTTATCCTATAATTATCTTGACCGTAAGGCTCCACAACTTCGTATGGACCACCCCACCTCATAAGCATCTTGTTATGAAATGTGGGTATGAAGACTAAAACAAAGTCTCCCGTCTTTAATTTTCTGTTTCTAGCCCTTCTTTCGTAGTAGTGTTTCTGCTTTCTTTGGGCTCTAGACAGATTCTCGCGCGCCATCCTTAAAGTATCATTAAGACGCTCCTGAAGATCGAACACATATCAGTAGGTTGATTTGGCCTCTTGTGGATTTATATCCCCTGCCCATAACTCGTGTAGGATCTGCATGGGACCCCTTACTGTTCGTCCGTACAACAATTCAAAAGGAGAGAACCCTGTGGACTCTTGTGGTGCTTTTCTGTACGCGAACAATAGCAGTTCAATAAATTTATGCCACTTGCGTACTTGTTCGTGGCACATACGCTTTAGCATAGTTTTTAGCGTCCCATTAAATTTTTCTGTCACCCCTTGGGTCATAGGGTGGTAGATACTTGAATAAATCTGTCTGATATTCAGCATTTTAGCTATATCTTTCATAAGTAACGAAGTGAACTGAGTACCATTGTCACTAACCACCTCCCTTGGTACACACAGTCGCATAAAAATGCTCATCAAACTCCGCGACCTTCTGCGACGAGATACTCTTCAGAGGTATAGCCTCGGGGTACCTTGTGGCACTATCAACTAATGTCAGTACATATTGATGACCTCCGAACGAGGGTGGAATAATTGGCCCGACCAAATCGATTACGACCCTTTGGAAAGGCTCCTCTATAACGGGCATCGAGGATAGAGGCACTTTCGCCACTCTTCCTTTTGGGCATGTCCTCTGACATATGTCACATGGTAGCAGTACTTAGTGATGTCTTGATAGATGTTTGGCCAATAGAATTGTTGGGTAATCTTTCCCATCGTCTTTTTGACCCCCTGGTGCCCTCCGAACACCTCATCATGTGCTAATCTCATTACTTTATTTCTGTAATCCTTAGGTACAACCAGTACATTTCTTTCTGTTTGATTTTCAATTATTCTTTTAAACAATAAATCTTTAATCAAAATATACTTCCTTTCATCCTTTTCAACGGATTTCCATATCCTTTGTAAACTGAGATCTTGTCTCTGTTTGTCTTTGAACTCTATTCTGTCTCTTATGAGATCTTGCACCTGATCGCTTTCTGCGTCAGTTACTTCAGCAGGAGCTGCTATATTTGGGGCGTCCTCTTTATCATCGAAGTGCGGCCCTCATGATACTTTTGTATCTTCTTCTGTGGAAATAATGTTGCTGTCGGCTCTCTCTGTCTTTGGATTCTGGGCTGTATTTATTTCTACTACAGGAGACTTCTTGAGAAACTATGACAATACCCCGGTCACAAGATGGTTTTAAAATGGGTATGTCTGCACCTTCCACTAACTCATTCCTGGCTTTATGACTGATAAGCGGGCCTTCACACTGAGTATGTGATTCCACACTCATACTCTCTTCAACCTTGTCGATGATCGAGGATATCAACTTCTCACGAGTTACGTCGTCTAGCTTCGCACTAGGACACGGGCACTTGGACCCATCCCATCCTTCATCAGGTTCATTTGGGTTTAACGCCCCCTCAATATTCCCCAGTATCAGGTCATAAATGGCATCACGACAGCCGTCGTTTCCCCCGTGTAATAAGGTGTGTCCAAAATTACACTAGTCAGTGGAACTCTCAACAGTATTGTCCAGTAGCCTCATTTTTGTGAATTCTCCGGTGTAATTTTCTTCAGGTACGAATCTTTGACGTAACACAATTCCATTACAGCCAGTATCTCTCAGACAACTGACACGATAACCGATTGCGATACCGTCAACGACAGGCAGACAGTGCGGGTTGTCATCAGTACCCCAAACCATACATAAATCTGCAGACGGGGTTGGCTCTTCAAGCGCCACTGACCGGACTTTATCCTCTACAGAAATATCTGCGGATGCCACGGTAGTTTTCCCCTCGTCTCTCTGTCGTCCACTAAAAGTGTTGAAACTCTTACCCCTACTACTGTAGGGTGATACACGTCAATCTCTCGCATAGTGTCCTCTTCGTTGGCACTTATAGCACGTGGCAACGTTCCTTTGCTCAGCTGAGTTTTTGTTATTGTCCTTTTTAAAGTCGTTGCCCCGGGCAACACTTGCCGACACATTATTCCTTTGGAGCGATGTTGTGGTATGTGGATTTTTCTTCGTAAAATTTATTATTATTATTTCCTAGTCTGCACTTAAAATTATTTGCGTGACTGCTCCGCGGTGCTAAACTTAATCTATGGGCTTGTAAATAATTTTCGGAACTTGAGATTATTTCCGTCATCTCTTTGTCATTCCTCTCCTTTAAAAACGTGACCAGCTCCTTTGGCACAGTTGTCATTTTTATCTATTGCTATAAACCTAAGCAATTCTTCGACGCTTTCCTTTACGTCTGCGGCGGCTATCCACTTCTTGAGTGTGTCTAATACTTTTTTCATGTATACAGCAGGGTTAGCATCATTAGTGGGAAACATAGACTTGAATCTGGATCGGTAACCGCTTTCTGTGAGGTCATAGCAGATTAAAAAAGCTTTCTTCAAAACGTCATAGATGGACGCATCATCAACAGTGAGTTCGTTATACAATGCCACAGCCTTACAAGTGAGCAATGACCCCAACAGATGGACATACTTTTCCCTTGGAATGGCGTTTGCAACAGCTTGTTTCTCAAACAGCGTTAAGTAATCTTAAATATTATTGACCTTTTCGTCAAAGTTCGGAATCTTTAGTTTAGGCAGTTTGTTGTGTGTGGGAGTATTATCTGAATGAGGAGTGCTTTGTGATGCTATTGATGCATCATGTTGTGTTTGACGATCTTCAGCATCATGCTTCATCTGTATGATCCTTTCTTCCGACTCTCTAGCGTCCTTATCTGCTTTAATCTTTCTTTCATCAGCCTCTGCTTCCATCCTTAGTCTTCGTTCCTCCTTCTCCAAATCAGCTTGTATTTTCCGTTCTTCTAATTCTGCAATGATTCTACGCTCCTCCATTTCTGCTTGAATTCTTTGTTCTTCTATTCCTGCTTGAATTCTTTGTTCTTCTATCTCTTTTTGAATCTTTCATTCCTCTATCTCTTTTCGGATCTTTTGTTCTTCTATCTCTTTTTCCTTTGCAATTTTTCGCTCCTCAATCTCTTTCTCTTTCAAAGCTTCTTTCAAAGCTATTGATGCATCATGTTGTGTTTGACGATCTTCAGCATCATGCTTCATCTGTATGGCCTCTGCTTCCATTTTCATTTTACGTTCTTGGATGTCAGCCTCAATCTTCGTTTTTCCAATTCTGCTTGGATTTTCCGTTCTTCCAATTCTGCTTGGATTTTCCGTTCTTCTAATTCTGCAATGATTCTACGCTCCTCCATTTCTGCTTGAATTCTTTGTTCTTCTATTCCTGCTTGAATTCTTTGTTCTTCTATCTCTTTTTGAATCTTTCATTCCTCTATCTCTTTTCGGATCTTTTGTTCTTCTATCTCTTTTTCCTTTGCAATTTTTCGCTCCTCAATCTCTTTCTCTTTCAAAGCTTCTTTCAAAGCTATTGATGCATCATGTTGTGTTTGACGATCTTCAGCATCATGCTTCATCTGTATGATCCTTTCTTCCGACTCTCTAGCGTCCTTATCTGCTTTAATCTTTCTTTCATCAGCCTCTGCTTCCATCCTTAGTCTTCGTTCCTCCTTCTCCAAATCAGCTTGTATTTTCCGTTCTTCTAATTCTGCAATGATTCTACGCTCCTCCATTTCTGCTTGAATTCTTTGTTCTTCTATTCCTGCTTGAATTCTTTGTTCTTCTATCTCTTTTTGAATCTTTCATTCTCTATTATATATTATATATATATATATACTATATAAATATATATATATACTAAATCGTAGAAAATATGAAAAAATTTACAAAATCACCTATGAAACTTGATTCTCGAAAGAGAACACCGAGCAAGCGGAATGTGGTAAATTTCGAAAAATCAAAATTTACTCAAATAAAGTTGCTTAACTTTTCAAACTGTCCAATCTATTTAAATAGTTAAATATATAAAAAAAAAATTAAATATATATATATTGGACAATAAATAAATAATTTTATATATATACTTGTGGCAACTTATGTAATAGGCGGAGATATTCAAATAGCTATAGTAGAAAGCCTTTAAAAAAGAAAAATAACTACACACACGAGTCGATTCTTGGAAATAACCAAAAGAAAATCTCCGACAATATTCTTAGTTATAACAAAACGGCTCGTTGAACCTCGTGTGAATCAATGGCCTTTACCGGGCCAAAAGCTAGTCGCCGGAAACAGGCACTACAAAATTCTGGGTTCTATGTAACGTCGTCACTTACTTTAATTACCTTGGATTACCCCCAGACGACGCCACACAGACCAAAGGGGTTTACGCCACTAGATGACAGTAACTTCTCAACCACTAAGATTATTAATCTTTTGGCTATTAAGAGAAGATTTTTTCTATGTACATAATATACTGACTTACCAAAACCTTATATGACCAAGAAGAAAATGTCAACTTGCGAGGGGTTCGTTTATAGCTTAAGGCCAGACAACAAATCAATAAATATAGAGCAGTTAAATAAATAAATAAAATGGCTTTAAGAATAATTGACACGACAGCATTTATATATATATATATATATATACAATTATTTATTAAAAATAAATAAATAAATATCATTCAAATATTGTTCCAGACAAGACTATTTATAATACTGCACTTAATATTATATCCCTTAATATATTATGAGATATCCCTAAATCACAATATAAGGGGTATAATAAAAGATGCAAAAAAAAATAAATTACAGTTAATAAAATATTTCAAATTTTATTTTCAATATTGCAAAAGCTAAACATACTAAGTATTATATCCCTCAGGTCTTGTAAAATATTTCTATCTTGCAAGATCAAAGCATATAATGTTCAACAAAAAGATTAAAAAAAATACCTAACCGAATTATTAACATAAATATTAAAACTTGGCATACAACTGACAGTTATTATTTAACATTATGTAATATAATATTCAATTAATATTTATTATTGAGGATAATAAATTTTAATTAAAATATATTAAATAAAATATTTAAAACTTTCAAAAATATTATCAAAAGAAACTTGCAATATTTACGCTTTAAAATATGAACCAGAATGCATAAATAAATAAATTGTACCAAAGAAAATATAATATACACTTACGGCTTCAAAATGCAGGAAACACAAAAAAACACCAAAACTGCATTTAAATAAAATTACCTTGATAATATTTGAACATGTGATATAATAATAAATACGCTAAATTAATTTTCATCCATACGAAATCTCCTAGAATTAAATAAAGTACATATTTAAGAACACCGAATAATCACTGAATATTAAAAAACAGTCCACCAACACTTCTGCCAGACATCAGGCTCCTATACTATTATCTTATTGGAGGAAACGACACATAACAATTGTAAAATATTCTACTGGCCAGGGACGAAATGAAAACAATACTTATGCCCACATATGTAGACGACCCAAATCACATCTATGCTCATAATAGCTAAAATGGCAGGACAAAAGGCTCTCACACGGAAAAACATTACATTTTAATACTCAGAACAATTACACCTTGAATTTTCCTGCCAATAAAAACAACTTAAGACAGGAGCCATTAAATATGTATACACGTTTCTAACAAAACAGAAAGTACCATGCATATTACTATTACAAGAAGGGCAGACCATTTGGACAACGTATTCATTGCATAAGGAATAAAATAAACCTACGAAACTCTCTCGTGTCGGGGGTATGGTGAAGTCGATCATCAAGATGCAGCAATTTTGTGGTGTAACATGATATATGCTTATACCAGCATCCTTTCTCACCATCCCAATTAAAAATAGATTAAGAAGCCAATTTTAAAGTCTGTTGCCCTCAACAAGTTAAGTATACCATATAAATCTTTTTGAACCAATATTTTTCACTCCTTAATTTTTTAAATAAATATCATTTAAGATTTATTTTTTATCTAAAATCGTAAATGTTACTATAATAGATTAATAATAAAAAATAATTAATAAATAATAATATTAATAATAATAATTATATTAAATATCAAATGGAAATAATAATAATAATAATGACTTTCATACTTTGTACTTCCTTCTAGATGCTCCTAAGTGAAGCCAAGAACTAAGACACACACTAAACATCATTGTATAAGTATTATTATATATTATGCTATTTTGCATAAACTAATATGAACCTGATATGTGGGCTTTTATATATATAAATGTCAACAGTCACTTTTCTTTCTTTCTATGATTATATAGTATATATAGTGAAGCTATATATGATATATAATATATATATTATATAGGTAATACGTTATACTATTATTGTAAGTATATAATACTATCAATAAATTAATATAAGCGTACTTTAGATTATCGCAACACCCATAAACAAAAAGAGTCGATGTAATAGTTGGTATTAATAGCGCGATTCTATTATGCAGTAAATGAACTGCATTCACGCCTGTATATTGTTCGTGATTTTAAATTTCAACCGTTTAGTTTATTTTTATAGTGTTATCTTGTTTTTCACGTGAAGTGTTTAAAAAGAGTAAAAGATATTGAAATTGTCAGTGATATTGAACAACCCATTTAAATAAAAGAATGTTAATGGTAATGAAATTATTTTCCTAATAGTGGTAATATCAGTATTGGTAACTTTGTTTCCAAAATTTGAAATTATTATATGAAAATTAAAATTTAAACACTATTGCTTGATATGTACGTTTAATGTTTTGTAACGAGTTCCTTTATCTTTTCCACAACATTTTTTTTTTTAGAAAGCCACCAACAATAGTCTAAAAAACGACACACAGCTACCGGCACCAAAGTAATACAGTTGCTGCGGATGCTGCGTAATTTTAGTGGCGGGAAAATGTTTAAAATCAAAAAAAAAAAAAAAAAAATACCAATAGCTACAGGGGAAAGGAATACATTTTTGAGCCGGGTAATTTTAAATTTTAAAATGTAAAATAAAATAAAAAATAAAAAGAATTATTGTAATAATTTTAGTATATAAGTTAGAAGGGCCTAATTTAGATAACCTATTATACGTTACTCTTCAAAAAATAGCTTTCTATTAAATTTTGTTTTTTGTTTTTAACTAAAGAATACCCAAGGGAATACCGCACCGAGGAGTCGGGGTCTATCGGCCTTCCGGGAAACTACGGGGTAGGACTAAATTCCCCCCCTACGGGGAGGGTCTCCAGAACCCCCACTCTTTGGTATTTGGGTGTTCGCGGGGGCCCCGCCCCTTCCGCCTCGTGGTATGGAAACGTCCCCCCTGTGTTCCCCCGTCCGCTCGAGCCCCCATACATTGCCGTGTAATACCCTTACAAATAATAATATAGGTATATATATATATATATATATATATATATATATATATATATATATATATTATATATATATATATATATATAATAGTATATAAATATATATAATAGTAATATTATATATAAGTATAGATGATTGATTAAATATATTGTTCCTCAGTCGCAACAATGGCGGTGGTTCATCTCAGAAATGGCAGTTAATTCTTTACCTTCCTATTATATGTTCTTTCGTGTTAATCATCTATATAATTGCGAATGTAAGATGCAATATATTCAAACCATCTCCAATATAAGAGAACGAGGATAGGACAGGCTGGACACCGGTGAGGTCGCCTTGAAGGGAGCTCGGTTGCCTTATACTGGTCTTGAATCCAAGTTTTTTGGCTTGGAAGGATAGCTCAGGCGTAACGCACCGGGAATATATTGTCCTCAGTCGCAACATGCGCGTGGTTCAATCCCGGAGAGGCAAGTTAATTCATTACCTATCCTATTATTGTTCTTTTCTTTAACATCATTATATAATCTCGATTATTATGCAATATTGGTAACATCCTACAATATAAAAGAACGAGGGATAGGACAGGCTGGACACCTGTGAATGTCGCCTTGAGGAAGCGTCGGTTGCTTATTAACACTGTTCTTGAATTCCAAGTTTTTTTGGCATTGGAGGATAGAGCTCAGTCGTTAAACGCACCGGGAGGTATATTGTCCCTCAGTCGCACAATGCGGTTTGGTTCAATCCCGGAGAAGGCAGTTAAAATTCTTTACTTTTCCATATTATATGTTCTTCTTAACATATATATTATCCTATTAAGTATATAAAACTATATAGCCTTATACTATAATATATAAATATATATATATACAGTATATATTACTTCACCTATATATTAATATATATATATGATATATAAATAACTATAAAGAAGATATATATATATAATAATAATACCTTATATAGATATGTATCAAAAATATATATAAATATATATATACTTTCCCCCGCCGGCTCGACGGCTCCCCCACCCAAAAAAGAATAGCCTTTTTTCACCGTGTTGCCAGGTCTCCAAAAAGCCATACGTAGTCCTCCTTTTTCCCTGTAGCTGGAATTGTATATTATTTATTAATTATATATTATTATATTTTATTAGTTAGTCAGTATTATTATTATTATTATTATTTATATATTATTATTATTTTTACCTATTGATGTTACTCTCAGAACCAAGCAGTAAAAGGAAAATCTAAAAAATGTATTAAAAAAATGCAATCGAAATATAAAATTAATATATGCTATTAGGCTCAAAAAACCTTAATATATGGTCTTTTCTTCATGACGTGTACTAAATCTTTTCCTTTTCGCGAACCAGTAAGTGCTTGCGATTATTTATTGCAAGATTTAAAATATTTTCTTTCTGTTTCACAACAATGTTATGATAGTAATACCAACCTTACAAAAATAGGGGGTTGGCGAAACAACAAAGAACCTATTAATATGATATATATATATAGTACTAATATACTATTATTATATATATTAAATATATATATATATATATACTAGTAATATATATTATATATAGTACTATAATAACATACACAATGGGGAAAGACCAATCGTTTGTACAAAGTATGCTCTTTTAGGAGGATACAGACTATCTTCTGGGGAATGACGATTCGATCAGCAAGATTCTCACACGAGCATGACATTATCCAATGCGTTACAGAGGAAGGTGCTATCTATCAGTTTCGCCTATTACCAACATTCCTTGATTCTTCTGGCATCGATGCTACTAAGGACAGTAGACAGATTCTTCCAAAACACCCACCGCTAGGAGTGAAAATTCCGTACAGACGGAAACGTCCTCTTCAGAAAGAAAAATTTCTTTTAAAGAATTCATCTTTCGAAGGGACTCCCATTTTTCACCATTTTTATTTTTACGAGAAATAAACTATTTTCATTAATTCAAAAAATAGTCCAGTACTTTCATAGCAATTCTAGGATGTTGTATCCTGATCGAATATCGGTCTCCTTAACGGTGCGCAGCTTTGGGGTAATGGTGATTACACATACTAAAAAAAATAATTATTATTATTATTATTTATTATTATTATTATTATAATATTATATTATTAATATCATCACTATCGACGTTGCGACAAAGAAATGCACATATTATTATTATTATTAAAATGTATGAATTATATTATATATCATATAGTGATTATATTAATATTATTTTTATAGTATGTTATTATTACTATTTATTATTATTATTGTTTGTATTATTTTTTTTTTTTATTTTTATTTTTAAATGATATTCCAGGAATTGATGTGAAAGGTCATGAAGGAATAACTGGAAATGAGGCAGCTGATAAATTAGCCTCGTGAAGGAGCAAAAAATTAAGAAAGAAGAAAAAACCATTACTCTTTTAATGATATATATTAATTCTATCTATTAATATTGAATATCTACATATATAAATAATATATACTATAATATATATTATTATATACATATATACTAATATATGTTAAACATTTATATTTCTTATATACGAAATCTACCAAAGGGCAAACAATGATCTTATAAATTTGATTAGGATGTTTCATGGATTTATAAAATTTAAATTTTTATTTATTTACCTAATCATATATATATATATAGATATTATATATCATAATATTATATATAATAATATATATATAGTATAGTAATTAATATATATTATATAATATATATAATAAGTTTACTCCATACTATATATATAATTATATATAATATAATATAGATCATAACTTAATCTTGAACCTAAATGAAGGTGGATATTATAAGTCATAGAATTCCTAATATAACTTTTCAGGAAGGTGCACCTTCTATAAATATTCAATACTACGATCACATTTATTTTATGCTTATATTATATTTTGCATGAAAGTACGTTTAATTTGAATACAAAATTAAAATATTCATTTACTATTTATGTATATATATAATATATATATATATATATATATATATATAAATATATATCCATTCCCGTTTCTCATATTCAGAATAAATAATTAAAATAAGGATAGTAAGAAAGAATACAGAGAAGTGACAAATAAAACAATTGTTATAAAAAAAATTACATACTAAAAAATATTTTGTACTAAAACCGTTTGCTTTGTTTGTGGAATGTCATCTCTTTTTGCAAATTAATCTACTAATTACGCTTAATAATTTATTATAAATTTTATTTTTGATAAGTAGTCCATTGTCACAAGCCACTGTGTATGTTATATTTCATTATTATTATATTATTTTATTATTATTAGTTATTATTATGTTATATATTATTATTATGATTATATTATTCATTATTATTTTATATTTATTATATTATATTGATTACTTGAAAAAGCCTTATGCAATTTAAATCTGATGGCTGTGAATTTTGCCGTTACTACTAACTTTTTTTAATTAAATATTTTCCGTTGTTACCATCTTGTCATTATACCTTTATATGCAATGATGTTTATTAATGATTAAGATAGTTTTTTTTGGTTAGAGTGGGAGTGAAAATGTTACATTTTAAAAGAATGAATCTCTATTACGAAGCGCATATTCTTAGCGTTTAATGTAACTTAATATATATAATATAATAATATATATATATATATTATATATATATATATATATTATATATAAGTATATATATATATAAATATATATAATATATATATAAATTATATTATATATATATATATAATATATTATATATATAATAATATTTATATATATATATATATATATATTATATATAATAATATAATATATTTTAATATAAATATATTATTATATATAATATATATAACTATATATAATATATATATATATATAATATAATAATATATATATATCATATATATATATAAATATATACATATATTAATATATATTATATATATTATTAATAATATATATATATAATATATATATATATTATATATATTTATTATATAGATATTTATTATATATATATAATATATATATATAATTATTATATATATATATAATATATATACATATAATAGATATATATATATATATATATTATATATAATTTAATATATATATTATATATAAATATATTTATATTAATATATATAATGATATATATATATATATAATATATATATAAATATATAATATATATATGATATATTTTATTTAATAATATAGTTTAATATATATATATATATATATAATATATATATTATATATATATTATATATATATTATTTATATATATATATATATTATGATATATAATATTTTTTTGGAGTCAGTGTACAGGACCCACCACGCTCACAGAGAAGTGGCATACTGGGCTAGAAAAAAAAGTCAGCAACCATCAGGCAGGGCCCTGTCTATGTAGCTTCAAGTATCAAGGAGATTTGGGTTGGGAAATGAATATATTCCAGTCAGTACAAAATAAATTAGAAAATAAATAAAATCTTGATAAAAAATTATTATATATAGTCCTAAGATTACATAACAAAATCAATGTTATAAAGAATATTCACTTCTTGAAGATACAAGAAAATAAGAGTTACTGCTAAATTGGGAAGATTTAGACAAGATTGGGATAATCTTTTAGAAGGTGTTATGGACCGTAAATGGATGGAAAATGACGACGGGGAATTAGGTCCAGTGGGAACAATACAATGAAGATACGGCGAAACAGATTGAGGGCGTGTAGGCAACGGCAAAATTTGCAAATGGGAGGAGTCCCGGACATATTAGTGACTGTGAAGTGATATATAGCGTGCGCCAAGTACGGAGGCGTGCAAGTATCACCCTCGTGTGACGATTTTGTATCTGTGGGACGAAAACCCACCGCCAATATTCGCTTTATGTTTCTGAGTTTGGCTCCCACTCTTGCCAACAAGATCGAAAGAAATGTTGGAGAACAGGATAGTAATCGGTTGATGGGAGGCAGCCTTGTCGAATGGCAATCCGGAAGGTACCAAGAACAGCTTCGAAAAGCAGGAATTTGGCCATTTGGCCTCTCTCTCCGCTATTTCATTGCCAAGTTACCCTACATTGAGAGGGGGTCCAACATAAATAATTTGTTTCTTAACGGGAATGGGAGGCAGCCGAAGAAATTAGTGATCAGCGGATACCATTGTGTTTTAGAATAGGGGGTTTTAAGCGCTGAGCGAATCTGAATAAATGTCATAAGAGTGAGATCTTGGTTAAGGATAGAATTCGAGAAAGGGCAATCATTATAGCCATTAATTCTGCCGTAAAAATTAAAGCATGAGGGGAGAGGTTGCGGTCAGGAAAAACAGCAGATGCGCCCACACTGTCCCCTGTTTTAGAGCGTCAGTAAACACTGGAGTAATAAATCCACTTTGAACTGCGGAATGAGACAGGAAGATGCTTGTAAAAGCAGCCGGGATGGCTTAGATTTGAAAGACGAGGGTCAGTGTTCAAGCAAATGGTGGAGAAGGGGAATAGCCAAGGTGTGTACCCTTTCGTCGTAGAGAAAGGCAGCACCTTTTTGCAAAGGGATGTTAAAGAAATTAAGGATGTTATGAACTGTGTTTGCAAATGGCCAGTAATTAGGATTCTGAGGTATCTCCTGCAGAATCGGTGTCAGAGCAGACGGTATTGGGGTTTGAAAACGAAGATAGCTTCTACACAATGTATTCTCTTCGAAGAGGACGGAGTGATCACATTAGCTTCAAACTTCAAGGCATCACCCGGGAGCGCGACGATCGGCGGGCGCGGTGGAGATATTCGGATCGCCTCATTTGGATGAGATCCTAATAGTGTATTAGTGTTTGTCCTGGGAAGGTCTGGCCGATACTGCACAGCCATAGTCCAGTCTCGATTGGATGACGATGTTTGGGCGTAAAAGGGACTTGCGATCAGCACCCCAAGATTTTGAGGCGAGATGACGTAACAGGTCAAGCACGCGATGACAAGTCGTTTTCATGAGTTTAATATGTGGTGCGTATGTTAGTGGTCATCTAGAATGAGTCCTAAAAATTTGACTTGTGAAGTTACAGGAATGGGCTATCCATATAAGGTTAGATTCGCTTTTGTGAAGGTGGCAGGTTCTTCGATTTCCTTTTTTCCTTAAAATGCACTGCTGTGGTTTTGTGGGAGAGAAATGGAAGCCATGGGATTCACCCCATTTTGAAATAATCTCAATAACTAGTTGAAGTTGCCGTTCGAGAAAAGGGAGCCTGGCACCGGCTATATATAGCGGAAGGTTATCAACATAGAGAGAAAATCTGATTGTCGCTGGGATAGAGATAACGATGCCATTAAATCCGAAAGCAAATAGTAATACACTTAGAACACTACCCTGCGGAACGCCTTCATCCAGAGTAAAGTGACGTGACAGCACCGAACCTGGATAGATCTGTTTGACAGAAGCATTTGAATGAAAAGAGGGAGTTGTACACGGAAACCGAGCGAATGGAGTTTAGGAGGAATCCCAGTCTCCACTCAGTGCTAAGCTTTTTTCAAGGTCAAGAAGACCAAGAACCATCCCACCAGTTAAGAAGGCTTCCCGGATGTCATGGTTCAGTTTTACCAAGGGTCCGCAGTCGAGCGATTTTTGGGAAAACCAAACTGGAAGTTTTGAAAAACAGAGCTTTGATTGTAATAAGAGACAGGGCCAGAAACCATATTTCGTCCATTAATTTTACAGGAATGACAGGTCAGCGAAATGGTCTTTGGTTGTTTCGCCAACTTCGGATCTTTGCCAGGTTTGGGATAGGGAATTACAAAAGCTGTAGTCCATAGATGGGAAAAGAAGATTCGGTCCAGATTCTGTTATATAGATCCAGCAAAATTGCTGATGCCGAGGGATGGAAATGACGGAGCAGATGTAACCGAATCATGTCTGGGCCAAGAACACCGTCTTTTTGCTATTCGCCAATGCAGTTTTATACTCTGCCAGTGTAAAAAGACGGTTGTAGGATGATCGGTCGGAGTCGAGTCGGAGTCGGAGTCGAGTCGGTAATTTTCAAGAGGTCGGAGTTCGAGTCGGTAATTTTGAAGAGGGTGGATTCGGAGTCGGAGTCGGAGATCGCTATTTTTGTAGAGTCGGAGTCACGGAGTCGGAGTCGTGACTTCAAGATAGACGTTGGAGTCGGAAAATTTTAACTGACAAGTTATAAATTGTGACCTTCTGTGATGACTTCAATCACTTCATGGAAGTTTAATGACTTTCGACTTCCACATCACAAAATGCATTGCAAACTTCGAAGATGTTTAACAGCACCTTTGTTTTCCAATTTGGTTATATTTCTAATAAATTCAACCTTCAACCTTATACATCAATATTTAAGATACTGAAGGAATAAAAGACTCCATGGTACGAAGAGAAATTTCTCCTATTGACAATGGTATTCTTCTAGCTGCTGTTTTATTGATTCAATCTACGGGTAGAGCTAACTGAATAGAACAACAAAAGCTAAATCTGCACTTTGGAATGGGCCATTTGTATAAAGGGTTGCAGGAAGTTACAGAAGAAAAGGATACACAAAACATATGGTAGTAGAGAAACTTACACTATCTCGTTACTACCTTCTTGCAATTCATTCTTCAGAAAGTTCAAGATTAGTATGAAAGCTTCTAGATATTGAAGAGCTTAGTCGAAAGCGTCGATTGGTTCAAGAAAAAGTTCAAGGTCCTTCCTATTCCTTGTACACAAAAATACATCAGAACTTAAATAAAGATTTCTTTGCTGCACTGAAAGAAGTGAAAATTTATGTAACTTCGAAGAATATCAAGACATGTACAAGAAGGGTGAAATTGCTGTTATGCGTCTACCTCCAACGCAGTTAGCGTGGAACTGCTTTTTTCTGCTCTTCGCATTATAAAATCAGACCAAAGAGGAAAAATGAGGGAGACCCTGGCAGATGCTATTCTATTTAAGAAAAACTAATCATTCAATAGTAGATATATTAGATGCAAGTTCCATGTAACTAAAGTAATGTAATAGGTTTATATATATATATAATATATATTATATATATATATATATATAGATATATATATAATATATATATATATGATATATATATTATATATATATATATATATATATATTATATTATATATATAATATACTCTATATATATATATCCCTTCCCTAAATTATTTAAGTTATAAAATTTTTTGATGGCTTAAGTCTCTTATTTATAATTTTTAATACACAATAAAAATAAATATAGTTAATCAAAGCAAAGGTTAAAGAAGTATATGTTTTATTAATAAGAAATGAAGGGAAACATATTTGCAGCTGGCGGAAGATTTCTTACGTTGAAGTGGCGTTGTTCCCATATATATATTATATATATATATATAATAATATAAATAATATATATATATTATATTATAAATAATAATATATATAATAATATATATATATATATATATACTAATTATATATTATATATATAGATTATAATATTTCATTTTTATCTTTCCTCTCCCAGGAAGATTCTTCATCCTGTAACATATATATATATTCTTTCTCCAGACGTCCCTCTCCTGCACTATTCCTCTTCTCTTCAGCGCTCTCATATTGGTAGATGACATCTTTCCAGAGAGTCCTCCAACGATTCCGCCCATCTCTTCTTCTGTCTTTCCCTTGGTCTTCAGCCCTCTGTGTCCTTTCGCCACTCTTCTTTCGAGCATTCTCTCCTGCTCCATCCTCACCAGATGTCCCCACCATCTCCATCTCCCACATCCATCTTCAGGTCATCTTCATTCACACATATATCTGTCTCTAATA